>JAVQJF010057491.1:0-13615 GCA_036023855.1 Gadopsis marmoratus
CGAGGTTCTGAAACTCTCCTCGCTGCAGTGAAGTCGGAGGTTCGTCGGACCCCCGCGGAGCTCGTTTGTCCCACAACATTCAGTCTACAATCTGTGACAGTGAAGCCTGTTTGTCTTCAGCAGCTCGTTGTGTCTCTGCCCTCATGTTAACTTTACCCAACATTGATACAGCAGCTTTACTGACAGCTGCAACTTAGGATTTAGTTTTTTGTGTTCTGTCAACATGGTTTGGACGCTGCGCCCCCTGTCTGTTCACTCTGTCACAGCACTGCAGCGTCTGTCACAGCACTGTCAGCGTCTTTGGGCTGAATGAATTTAGCCCAAATGCCCATCAAATCAAGGGGGCGTGCCACGACGCCTGTTACTCACTTAACACGAATATGATTGGATGCTGATGCCGCTGTGTTTGGCCGCTGACCACGCCGCCATCTTGGCCCCGTTCCTCACCGGGGATGCAGGCCTGGCAGGACTTATCACCTGAAGTGGCGAATGACTATCCAGCCTTAAAAGCCACCATCTTGTCCAGGTACGGCCACAATGTCCACACCCGGGCCCAACGGTACCACGATTGGATATACGATCCCGACAGTCCGGCGCGGCCGCAGTTAGCCGACCTGGCGCGTAGCCTGGCTGACAGAGGGAGAGGGACCACCGGCCTTAGACCGGCTGGTGATGGACCGGTGCATCCGAGCGTTACCCCCTGACGCCAAAAGACACGCATCTCAAACAGCCCCGGCCTCGATGGACGACTTAGCAGATCTGCTAGAGAACCATCATGTGACCAAGGCAAGGTCCACAGGTCAGGCAAGGCGCACGCCAACGCAGACGCCCTCTCTCGGCGGGTGGAACGCTGCCTCGCGGGGTCGGCTGGCCCCGGCGCAACGCTAAGGGGGGGGATGTGTGGTGGACCAGGAGGCGTGGTTGGCACCCCGACGGTCGCCTGGCAACGCGACCGACACCAACTGGGCCAAGTGGTGGCAGGTGTGTACATCCCAGTGGAGAGATTGCAGCACCTGGGCAAATGGGAGTGGACGCACCTGCCTCGCATCACCGTAATGAGGCCAAGGAGTGGCTTAAAAGCAGGGAGAAGAGGAGACAACGGGGCAAAGTAGAGGCGGAAGGAAAAAGAGAGAGAAAACGAACACGAACACGACAACGACGAGCAAACCAGCAACCTACACCGCGAGGACCTGGAGGACGAAGCAGCCCCTGCCACGTCCTCAGTACACACAGCAGCTTGCTGTGTCAACTCAAGTGTTGAGAACGTCGTGAATAAACAAACTGCACAGCATTACAAGGTGTCTATCGTGTCTTGCCTACCAGGTGTGACTCCCCCTCAGACGGCTCGTTGCAATATATAGACACTTTTATATAGCACTTTCAACCTTAACGGTTACCATAACGCTTTTACAGATTGGTCTCATTCACACACAGATGGCAACATAACTGCCATGCAAGGTGCTGGCCTCCACCAGTAGCAACTTAGGGTTCAGTGTGTTGCCCAATGAGGCGGGATCAAACCACCAACTCAGATATTTAAAGGATGACCTGCTCTACCTTCTGAGCCACATTTATTTGTGTGTGCTTGTTGGTGCATGAATTTCTTGGTGTTTTGCAACATTTATGCTGTATTTTATTTAAATTTAATCATTAAAAATACGAGCATCTAATGTCTACCTGTCCCTCCACAGTTCCTCCTGACGACCCGGTGATACTGGGGAACCTGGTAGTGAGTTTACGGGCCGGTGACCACCTCAACCTCACATGTCAAGCAGACAATGCCAAACCTGCTGCATCCATCATCTGGATTCGCAATGGTCTTGTACTGAGTGGAGCCATATACTCAAAGGTATGACATTAGACCAGCCCTGTCTGGTATCACCAGTGATGTACTAGAGGAGTTGTGCCTGACCTTTGCCAGTGATGACTTGTCAAACACTTTTCTTCTGATTAGTGTCCGTTAGCGTAGGTCCTGTGTAGTTTAAATATTTCATAGTAATTCCTTTGCCCACAGAAAAGCACAAGGTTAAAGACCTTGCTGATGTCAGACCAGTAACAGGCATTTTAAAAACAAATGTACCTATAGGTTCACAGTACTGTTTTAGAAAAGTCACAGATCTGCAACTCTTTACACTGTAGCATCACTTATGAGGCTCCGAGAGGAGAACAAAGGGAGGACTCAAATGCACGATCCGAGACAACAGGTAAGTGCACCAAGACAGCTTTTACTGATTCAGTAGACAGGCAGACATACATCCCATGAACATCCAGCAACACAGAGAGTCATGGTGGAACGCTGGTGGGTTGGAACTGAGACCAACTGGCAACGGGGGGAAGACCGACACAGGTTTAAATACACACAGGTACAGATACAACAGGTGGCTAATGAGCTGACAGAGAATATCTGAGCATCTTAAGCGGACGCGTGACATCAGTGAGTTGGTGGAATATTCACTCAGCATGATAGCAACATACTGATCAATTTTGCTCTAAACAGCTAGGATATTCATGTCTATGGATCATTTTGTCTTCCTGAAATACAGCAATGCTGAAAATGTCCAACACCGCCTCAATCTGTGAGATGTTAGTGGACATCCTGAAAGATAGAAGGTGGTGTACCCTGCTCACACCTTAAGCATTGAAGCACCTCTATCACAGTCTGGTTATGTGCCACCAAAATCTATCCAAAGGTCTGCTGGAGGTCAGATTAGCTACAGTCCTGCCATTAAAGTCCAGTTTCACTAAGTGCTCGACTTGAAGTGATAACCAGCCTTTAAAATTGGACGTTGTGGAAGCAACACTTGATTTATTGTGCACTTTCTTGAGTATTTTTTTAAAAGTCAGTATTTTTTTTTTGACTTAAGTATCTCAAGTATTGTACTTCTCTACATTTCAAATCACATTTGTTACAGAGTAAGAACAAAAATCATTTGAAAACATCCTGTCTGAGAATGGAACGGAAGACAAGAGGGAATCAGAAGCTGCTGGTGTGTCTGTTCCTCAGGAGGGCAGATCTGGAAAACATATGTTCTAATGTTTATGTTCACTGACTGAGTTCGGGGGGGTGAGAGGTGGAGTCACACCCGGGCCAGGGCTGGGTTTTATCTTTAGTGAGGGGTGTGAGGTCTTTCTACCATCATTGACAATCATCCCTGTCATAGCCGTGACTTCCGAGTGCTCATTCAGCTCAAAACCTTTTAAATGTGAGGAGTGCAGTGGGACCAGATTGAGTGGACTGGTTATGTTAACACTGAGAATGAATGAGCGGAGTTGAACCTACAGCAGATTGTGGGGGACTCTGTGCAAGGCTCACAGACAGGCGAGTACAACGACAAACTCACTGAACAGAGGCAGAGCTGGACTGGGACAAAACATTTTGGCTCACGCCACCTATCTTCTGATAATGTATACCTGCCAACCATGCCACTCCCTAAAAACTAAATGTTTTTTTTTATCAAAGTAACATATCAATAAGATGCTTAAAATTATCTGTTTGTACATTAATATTATGAGAGCGAAATTACTACCACTGGTTTATCAGAATGTGTAACTGCACAACCCTGCTGAAACACTGATATATATCTATATCTATAGATATCATTATAGTAATGATCCCAGCTGAGGGGAGTGACACACGGCCAGACAACGTAGTCGCTAGTCCAGAACATGTAGTTCGTTTATTGCCACAATAACAAAAACCTCAGCTTTTCAGTCCCAACTTAAAGAGGTGCCAGAAAGCACAGTGTCCTCTTGCGTCCGTGACGGGTAGGGGTCCGGTTCACTCTTCTCTTGCTTTATTGGCTTTGTGCGTCTTTTTCCTCCGATCACTTCGTCCTCTCTCCTCTCACTCCGTCTCTACTCTGCCACGTCTCTTGTCTCCCGTCCCCCTTTATGTGGCTCCTCCTCAGGTATCATGCCTCCCGACCTCGTCAGCAGAATGAACAGCAGGTGTGTCCACTCCCAGGTGCCCAGTGGCTGCAGTCTCTCGGGATGGACACACCTGCCACCACTTGGCCCAAACGGCGTCGGAGCTGCTGGCTGGAGGCTAGCCGGGCCACGCCCCTGCCTCCCGGGCCGCCACAATATATATACCAAAGTGTGAATATTTCACTATAAATGTAAGTAAAAACAGAGTTGTGAAGGCTGCCACATATTTACTTAATTTTTTTACTTTTATTTTACATTTATTTTAATTACATAATTTTTAAAAATTAAGTATATAAATGAACAAAATGACATCATCATGACAGCCTTTTTACATGCAGTAAAAAAAAACCATTACATAAGGTAGCTGCTCCCAGTAGCCGACACATGCAGAATTGATAACTCGCACAATGTGCAATAATGTGTAAATATATATATATGTATGTGTGTATGTATGTGTATGTATTATGTCCTTGAGGCTGCTGGGAGTTTGATGAATTGACTCGCTTCACCTGGCTTGATTGTGTATATATATATATATATATATATATATGTATGTATGTATAAGCATCCTACAGGCTCCGCAGGACAGTAAACACACCACGAAGTGCTACAGACACAATGTCCCTGCTGGATATCGTAATGATGATCAAATATATATATATATATATATATATCACAGCCTCACACTATGGTCACAATAAGCTCAATATTGTTAACATGGACACACAAAATGTCCTGTAAGGGATGATCCCCCTTTGCAGTGAAGGCCGTGCAGCATCACATTCTGCAGAACATTACAATACAACACATGCACGGAGAGAGGAAGGACGCAGGAAACATACATATACACACATATATATCTACGTTTTCAGTAGGAATAAACAATGTAATTCAGCTTACATCCGTCTATTTTGCGCACAAAGGCCGCCTCTTTTAAGACAACAGGGATGAATTTCCTAAATATGAAGCGCGTCGACATCTGCGGTGAAACGCGGTGCTGCTCGTCTCCTTGTCGCATTATCTCCTCCGGATCCATCCTTCACATCCTCCTCTCCTCCTCTCCTCTCCTCCTCTCTCCAAAAACAATAATATATATTCTGATCCGTGTCTTGCAGAGTCCTGTCCCCCCGACCCCGAAATGATCTGGTTAATTGGTTTAATATTCGAGGCGGTTGTTAAATGCAAAGTGTTTGAATTCATCCTCCCGGACAGTGCGGGCGGGCGGGTGCTGGATGACGTCACCGTGCAGACAGATGCCCCCCCCCTTTACCCTTGAGACCGGGATAGGCCTGACACACAGCTGATGCTGCTGTTTGGGTCTGTTGTTATTCAGCACTTCGCTTTAAAGCGCAGGAACAGATGCAGATCACGTGTTTCCAACATGTGATGTTACACTGCGTGATGATGATGATGATGATGATGATGATGATGATCTACAATAGCTCCAGTTGATTTGCATTTTCACTGAAGACATATTCGGACCCGGCTGCACCACCAGCGTCCCTCTTTTCTGGAACATTTTGTGGACACATTGCCCCCCCAGTCAGGATACATCTTGATTGAAGAACGAGGTTTCTACTGTTGCTCTGCACAAACAGGCCACGCATTCGGTCTCCAGCTCAGACCCCTTTTCGGAGCTGAGGAGTCACTGTTGTTCCCTCTCCCTGTCTATAATATGGCAGCTGTAGAAAGAAGGGCGACACTTCAACACTGTCCTCTGTTTATCTCTGGCCAGACAACTAGCTAACAGAGCTAACGTGCTAAAAGAGTTGTCACCTATTCCTCCTACTTCCCCAGTTTCTGATGAGGTGGACATGACAAACCTTCAGACACATAATGTTATCCATACCTACACAGACAATACTTTACTGAACCTGCCACGAGGTTCGCACTACAAACGTGAGCATTTTTGATGATCGCGTTGGACTTGCCTTGATGTTGTTGCGGCTGGTTTGCAGTCAAACTGGAGCCGTCGCTCCTTCGACAGCAAAGACGACATGGTAGGTTCTGCAGTCAAAGGGCTGTAGGCTTCACTGTCAGTCACACACACAAAGTATCCTCACAGCTTATTGTAATGTGAAGCCAACAGATGAAAGGTCACTGAACTCGAGAAAACCAGTTAACTTAAGTTATGAAGTTTAAACCGAAGGGGCTGAACTGAATCAGCAGCTTTCAGCAGTGCAGCTCCTCACTGGGAAATTAATATAAACCCACAGAAACAACCCTAAACTGATAAAACTGTCGTAAATAACATAGTTTGAATAGTGATACCTTCACTTGCTGTGGTTCATTCTGAATTCCCTTTCAACCACTTAGCTTATAAAAAGTGAACAAACCTTTGCACCAGAGGTCTTAGACAGACATCACACCGAGCTGCTGACGATGTTTTAATTATTATCAGAAGACAGCCATGACTTATCATCGTGTGTGTTGCCATCAAACAACAAGAGGTTTTAACCAGATCACTTGATGAGTCATCACATCAGTCATGTGCTCAAGTGGTCTGAAAGGGAAAACGAGACACTGTAAGTTGACTTAAGTTGAAATGAATGAAACATATCCTATATTCACATAAAGGATGATTCCACTGAACTCCCGTCAGTTGTTTGACAGCCAGCATTTACCACAGCCAAAGCTCCACACTCCTACGTCACTCTTCTTTCTCTGCTGTCCTTCCACTCTTGAAGACGTCTTGCCAGATCTGCTGAATGAATCTCATTTCCTGTAGAGGGACATTTCAGCAGAGAATGCTTTGGGAGCTGATCTATTCAGACCTCTGTGGCTGAAAGCTGTGATACTTCATGACATGTGTGAGCTTCTGTAGGACTGGGAGTCAGTCCAGCGCTGAAGTGAGGGCGTAGCTTCTTTGATCGATGACTGTGTCGTAATGATAGCGCCCTGATTTAAACAGGATGTGCTTCCTTTCGTTTCCTCGGGCACAATCAGGCAGATGGTGTTAACTTTCTGGTCAAGCTGAAACTAGCTTTAAGTCGTGCTCCCTAAACAGAATCATGAGCTGTGTTTTGGGCAGCACGGCCAGAGAGCAGTGCAATGATGCATTACATCACCAGACACATCCATCAGATGGATTCTTTACTCTCCCATTCCGGCCTTTTCATCTCTTCCTCTCCTCCTCTTCAGCCTCGCTGCTGTACCTCTGGATATTCATTCACATGTGGCTGTCACTTACACCAAATACTCCACAGGACTCGGACTCGGCAGGTTGAGTCGGTCAGGTGAGAAAGGCACTTTACTCACATTTACTACTTTATACTTAATTTCAGAGGTAAATATTGTGCTTTTTACTCCATTACATTTGTTTAGCAGCTGTTGCCTCAAAACAAATATGGTAATCTTGTAAAAGACATGGTTGAGAGTGAAACCGCTGTTGACTCTGGGCCCTTTTCATGTTTCAGGTGGCTATGAGTTGTAAGCAGTTCCACCAAAGTGGCAGTTAACCTTTAAACCTCTAACATGCTTTTTTTTAAATCACCCAAAGTGGTAAAATGATCCATTATTTCACAGAAATGTTGACAAAAGTCTCAGAAATTAATACAGATTTGTATTTTTATTCTTTCCTCTCCCATTATGATTTCTGTGGTGACCCTTCGGAGGACACGCCAGATGGTTTGCTACACAGAACCATCTGAGAAGTCGTCCTTGGAAACTGTTTGGAAAAAGGGCAGGCGCCTTCACAAAACCCTAACTTCAACCAATCAGATCAACGAACCACATGACGTAGTGGGAGAGCCAAAGCCGAGATAAGCCTTCAGTGCCATTCCTAGCTTTTCTTTCAACGAATAAATACGCCAACTGATGCTGTAGCAGCATCCAGATCAACCTCTTTATGAGCCGTTGCGGTTTTTGGACACACAGAGGCAGACGTCACACCTGAACGACGCCTAGAGCTGCCAGCAGTTCTTATAGGATGCTGGGTTCGGCCACAGGCGCCTCACTTGAAGCCTGGCGGGATGGATCCTGAGGAATCCAGCTGTGGGGCCCCTGGACTAACTGTATATAAAGTAGTTAAAATGCTGCTTACACACTGATGCATGAGTATTAAACATCAAATAACACAGAACAGAACATGTTAATGCAGAACCCTCCTTCATACAGCACTTTAAAAGACTAATCTATTCATTTTAGCATTGGACTCTTAACATTGATTGACTCATGATGGACAGTTTGAAAACAAAAAGGCTACAAATCGCTGAAGCAGGACCATGTGTTTGCTAGCAGTGGCTAACGTAGCCTCGAGCCTCTGGCCTCAGGCAGAGATGAGGATCTGGCTACAGAGGTCTGGTGAGGTCCTTTCTAAGAAGGACATTCATCAGTCACGCAGCTCCTTCTAGAGACACAAAAGGCTTCTACAACTTTTTGCACATGTGCAGTGGTGCCAGCACCTGGACACAGATGTTGATGTGTAAAATCAGAGATGTCCTATGTTGGGAACGACTGGATTACATTATCCCATTGTCTTTCAAGTAGCTAAAGGCAAAAACAAATAAAAATGGCAGGTAGAGCATCAACAACTGATGATTAATCAGATTGTCAAGGTAGCTGGAAAAGCTCTAACACTTAAATAACATGAACAGACTAATCTTGTGGGTGAACTGTTGTCTATATAGGGCTGAATGGTATGCAAGGAAATGATATTGTGATTCTTTCAGGTGGATGGTTCTGTGATTTGGTTGCCAGTGCTGAAAGGATAAGAGATTTAAAGTAGGCTACGCTTCTTAAAATACACAACCTGTTTGACATTGTGAGAAATGTAATCATTCTTTTTATGATAAGGTTTATGTCTCGAGGGTTCAAAACATGTCCACATTAACCCGCTAGTAGGAAAAAGCTGTGGGCCCCACACATTTATTTACAGCATGTATATTTCAACATGTGGCTCCTCTATAAGACACAATTAATCAAATTGCCACAAACCAACTGACACAAAATGAATATTGGGCCCCTGGACACTAGGCAGCTGCCTGCTTTGGTAATCCAGCCCTGATCGTGTCCCTCCAAACCAAATCCAGACTGTAAAGTGAGAGATTTAGAGAGGATTAATGATAACATTATTAAACCAGCAAATAATAAACTAGAACAAACAACTAACATATGGACAAACAGAATTAGCAGCTGCAGCAGTTGTTACACATATGAACATTAGGGGGCAGCCTCTCATTTGAGGAAAGACAAAACATGAGCTGCTCCAACCTTCATATCACCACAACACCCATTCTCATGATGCAAGTGTGAACAGAAATGTGCTCATCAGTAGTGTTGCATTTCAGCATTTACTGATTTTTATGGTGTTGGTGATGTCATGGCTGACATCACAGGGCCAAACCAAGTGGAGGGGATTCCGTTTGTGAGAGGAATGTTTCATTTGTGTTTGATATATACTGAAGTAGTGTTCTGAACTTCTGACTTCTTACACAGCCCATTAGAAATGTGACCGAGCTTATAAAGAAGTCCAAGGAGGTTAGGGGATTGTACTGTATTAAGGTTGCTGTGGTGGCGTGGCGTGGCAAACACAGGCCTTAGTTTGAGTTGTTATGAGTTACTTTTCTTGGCGTTTGCTGTAAATACCTCAAAGCAAGCACTATGCCTGCTGAGCCTGCCTACCTCCTTCCTTGCCATTCGACTTCCTCTCACAAGGTGTCCTCGGTTATGACCCTGCTCGCTGCCTTCCTTTAGTTAATCTGATGTCTACAGTGATTAGCTAACTAGAGCAGATGAAGCTAAGACGGGGAATAGGACTACAGCCCATGCACAAAGATCTGTGAGTGGGAGTGTCCAAGTTAGAGGTGAGACAGAGTGCAAGTGCATAATATTTTATAACAGCTTTATCTGTGCAAGATTGAGGCACTCGTTTTATTCACATTTTGCTCCAATCTGACAGAAAGTTCAGGTTCGAAATAGACATTTTAAACAGTCAGTGTTGAAATGGCAATAACAACTGACAGCTGACAACTTGCATTTTATTTGTGTGAAAGAGGGAATAATAACAAGTCCTTACAAACTATTCATCGTATCTTACTTGTGTCGTTTTACAGCCTGAACCTGTTGTGTAGTTGTGAAACCTTTGGAATCTCACAGGTTCCTGAAAAAGGTGACACCAGGATGAAAAGTTATTTCTCAACAGCTACAATTAAATTAATGAAGTGGAGAACAGCTGTCTGTCAGTTGTCAGTCAGAGGTGTTATGATTAAACAAATCTAAGAGTCTACAGTCATGCTAGCAGCTCTGTGAGACTGTACCGAGCTAAATGCTAACATCAGCATGCTAACGCGTTTGCAAGGTTCACTCTCTTAGTTTAATCTGGTAGCATGTTAACATTTGATAAGTAGCACTGAGGCTGCTTTGAATGCTATTAGTGAAGTTTGACAACTAATGAAGGTTTTGACCTGATGATGGCGCTAGAGGAAAAGTCAGAGATCACCAAAGTGATTACAATTCATCCTGAGAGGCACATGAATGTCTGTACTCCATTTTGTGCCAGTCCATCCTGCAAATGTTGAGATATTTCACAGAAAGTGACAACTTTAACCTGATGGTGGCTCTACAGAAACAGTCAGGGATCACCATCTCCTTAGAATTCATCCTCTGGACACCATGAATGGCTGTACCAAATGTAATGGCAATCAGTCTAATAGCCTAGGCAATAATGTCAACGTGTTGGAGGAGCCAGAGGAACAGTCAGTCAGTAGAATTCATCCTCTGGGGGCCATGAATGTCATTTCATGGCAATCCATCTAATGACTTTTGAGATATTTCAGTCTGGACTGGGAACCAGAGGATGCATCTGGTCCCCCTCCCATTCAGACAGGTTTCCAGCCAATAACAATATGGGGCGGGTTTGATACGATGGCTGTACAGAGGAGCTGTTGAGCCATTTTCATAACAAGATGGCTGCTGCTGATGTGGAACATTCTGAATCTGCTGTTATGTACTATCTGCAATGACTGAAGCCTATCAAGTTAGTCTTTATAATATACTGTCAGACAGCAGTGTGACTATGGAGACCCAGTCCCACTATAAACCAGTCTGTTTGAGAGCACCACGTCACGCCCCTGCAGGAGGATCCTAGTAGGATAGTGAATCTACAAGTAAGTGGCTTTTGTTTGATAACCAACCAAACACCTACTGTATAATCACAGATTTAATGGCCTCATGTGAAACTCACAGCTCAGCAGGCAGTCAGGGAGCTCAGACATTTGGCACCCAGGCTTTGGCTTTGCACCCTTGGGTGACATGAGCAAACAACATTCAGGCCAGACGAGTCAATCTGCAGCATTAAGTAAGTATTTTAGTAAGTTAATGTGACCTGGACCAGTCTTATATTGTATTTATACTGAAAGGATTGCATAAGACAATCATGGTGATTGGAAATGTAAAAGAATGCCATAGAACATATCAGTCGCACTAGAAGTCATGGAGAAATGCCTATAAATAAACTTTTTATAGTATTAAAATGTACTGTGTAAAGTGACATTACAGGAAATGAGTAGGAATATACTGCAGGTACAGTTTCATCCACCAGAGGGTCGCTGCTACCAGGCTTCAGGTGTGTGTGTGCGTGCGCGCGTGTGGATGTGTGAGTGTGTGTGTGTGTGCATGTGCAGTCTGCCTGTGGAGGGCTTGGTGTGTGTCCTCAGCTCTGACACTGTCAGATTCAATACTCTGGGGACTGTTTGAATGACACTGGGTCATTTGAGGAAGACAGTGCGGAGGGATCTGAGGGAGAGGAGATGAAGGCTCGGCTTTATTTCACTTTGGAGACTAATTAGGCAGGTGGATCGCCTCATCAGTTGTGCTCACGGTCCTGTAGCGGTCCAGTCTGTCTGGGAAACAGTTCTTGGGACTTTATGTAGAGTTGGAAGTTTTTAACTCCAAGTAATGACAGAATCCTCGAAGCTGAATAATGGACCTGCTATCATGATATTTTATACACAACTCCTGATTTGCTGACTACATCTGAAGTGGCCTCATATTAAATCACCCAGAAAAGAACCATCTTCTACTGGAACATAGAGCTATATGAAACACAGATCATTGCAGGAATCACTTGTTAGCGGGTCAAATGGCAGAGGAATATGAACAGGCTGGTGCATCAGAATTCATAAAAGGTAAGTTCCACATGAATTTATGATACTTTATAACGAGTAATCATACCATTAACTGTAAACCTTGTTGTACACGAATATCTTTAATAGCCTACCAATGCCTATCAATCATGGGAGGAAAAGATGCTGTTAAGTGTTATTGGGTAGCTATAACAACAGTGAGACTATATGTCTAATACAGAAATAACATTTTGTCTATAGAACAAACTATAACCTGTTTAGTAACTATAGACTCACAATGAGTGGGATTATCACATTGATACCTTAAGAGAAAAATACCACTATTGAGAACCACTGTAGATCCCATAGGAATAATACTGACATACCTCACTGATTCGGGTTGGTTTATTCTGTAAAACAGAGGTACAATACTGGGAAGTTAGATATTGTACATTAGCCTGCTGATGGAGGCAACTAAGGTTACTTTAAAACCCAAAACCTGCGTCAAAGCTCACACTCCCTCAGAGTCAAAACTCAGTCAAATATGAACTCACAGACATGACGCATCTAGTTTTAGAGTCAGTGTGACACTTTCAGAGAATTCCATTATGAGCCCTTTATATGTCCATGTGATAAACACATACATCACCATACATCTACCTAGAAATAGACAAAATACACTCCTTATATCTCCAGAACCTGCTTGGTTTTTAAGTTGGCTTCCAGTGAAAGTTGTCTGTACATCTATGGCTACACTGCAAAGTGGAACTGCTGATACTTTTAATAGGTGTCAATGTGCCAAAATCTTAACAAATATAGGCTGGAAAATGGGGTTCAAGATAAAACCACAGCGAACTCACTGATTCCATGGCAATGGGGGTGTGGATTTTGTCTGTTGAAATTTTTGGGTTGCCAGGTTGTAACCGTTGTTGGGTTCTTAGCCTCATATGTGACTTGGGACTCCCAGCCAAAACCTTACGGGGACATACAAATGTTACTTTGCTATCTGTTTTCCAGAATACACAGATTGCATCTTCCAATGTATTTTTGTGATCACCTGGGATGAGAACAGCTTTGCACAGGGTGAAATGCACAAACATTTAAATTCAGTATTTCCACAAATTGTGCTCAGCTTTTCAGAAACAGAACTACAAACAAAACACAGCTGTACGAACTGTATGCTATGTCCACTGTCCAAGCCTTTTGGAAACACAGCGATCACTGGTTGGCAGATGCATTAAGCCTTCCGTCAAAGATATTCAGCACTGAGCCGTAACATCCAGACGGCACGGCGCCCTGAGCAGCCCCATCTGCAACAACCTGTTCTGACTCCTTTCTATCAGAACCAGCATTCAATGTTTCAGCAGTTTGAGCTACAGAAGCTCTTCTGTTGGATCGGACCACACGGTCCAGCCTTCCCTCCCCACGACCTTCAATGACCCTGTCTCCTGTTCAGCGGTTCTCCTTCCTTGGACCACTTCTGGTAGGTGCTGCCCCCTGCAGACCAGAACACCACACAAGAGCTGCAGTGTTGCAGATGCTCTGACCCAGTCGTCCAGCCATCACAGTTTGGTTCCTTGTCAAAGTCGCTCACATCCTTCCTGCTTCAACACATCAACTTGGAG
>JAVQJF010057495.1:0-11817 GCA_036023855.1 Gadopsis marmoratus
CAGGTGCGCTCCCATCTTGGTGGGGCAGGGCCGTATGGGACGGACACGCCCCTCCATACTTGGCCCGGCCTCCTCCTGGGGCTCCGAGGCTCAGGCCTCCAGCCTGGGCCTCCACACCATCCAATAGCTGTTGAGACATGTAACTCAAAACAACAAATGTCAACCTCATGGTGATGCCAGAGAAAAGCTCAGAGATCATCATCTGTTAACCATGTATGTGAAAAAGTGTGTGTCAATCACTTGAGCAGATGCTGAGATATTCCACAGAATAAGAACGAACTTTCACCTGGTGGCGCTAGAGTGGAAGTCAAGGGATCATCAAAGTCATTAGGACTTACCCTCTGTGCACCATGGATATATGTACCAAATTTCAGGGCAATCCATTCAACGTTTGTCCAGACATTTCACTAAAAGACAAAAATGTCAACCTGCTCATGGCACTACGGGAGACGTCAGGCGATAAAGTCTGGAGAATTCATCCTCTGGGAACTGACCTCTGGCGGACCGACTGCACGACTGCCGGACTGACACACTGACATTGCCATCAGTCAGCATCAGTCATTCCATCAAATAGCTCAGGGTTGGTTTAACGTTTCCTCCCAGTGAGCTGCTAGGAATTCAGAATTTCACTGGTGACCATTTATCCAAGTTAAGACCAAGCTAAATCTGGAATCTCTTTCATCGTCTCGACACCCTAACCTATGTCAAAGACAACCAAACAAACTCAACAAGCAGTAAAAGTCGATCCGCAGTGGACACTTAATAATGTCCAGGGCAGTTTGAGTCAGGCATGATCAAGCACAGGGCATTCTCATTACAGTATGTTCTCCTTAAACTCCAGCCCGGTATCCTAGAAACTATGTCTATATTGGAAGAAGCATCTTGTAACCAATGTCTGAGTGGTTGTGTAGCATGTCTGATTAGTAGAAGGAGACTGGAGTTCATGTCCCCTTACAGACCCACAGTTACCTTTTGCCTTTTTATTAACTGTAATGCCATTTTTTCATTTTGGCCGATTACCTCTGCCCATACTATAACCATCAATTATTTGCCATAACCACGTCCTTTACCCTACACCCTTGTCATGCACAGATATTGTAGAAAGCAAGAATTTGGAAAATGTTGGCAAACACTAATGCTTTTGTTTGGCAAAGGGTTGCAAGCCCACCCAGCAGAACAAAATCTTCCAGATAAACCATTACCATACCTTAGGAAAGCTGAGACATGGCTTCCACAATTGACAAATGTGATCCTAATAGACTGACTGTGCACAAATTCTGTTGCAAGACCAACACAATTTTTTTTCTTTACAGCAGTGTAGGGATTTGTGTCTTACAGCTGTCGAGAATTCTAGTGTGAAATCTAGGCTTATTGATTTCTGTGGGGCAATATTCTTTACAAAGGATATGGTTTGTACTTGAGGAGAGTTTCTTTCCTTATTATTGCTTGCTTCAGATCCCTCACCTCTCAATCTCATGTCTATATTGCACAGTACACAGAACTATCTCAATGGAAAATAACCCTTTAAGCAAGGAGCACCTTGACCCCTAGTGACATCAAATTAATCCTTATCGTGGTTGCAGAAGCAAAGAAAAACAATTCTGCCGCTTAAGCGTTGTAAAAGCATGACAGGCTCCCTCCCTTTAGCTTCCAGCACAGCCGGGGCTAAGCATTTCAAAGAGGCTAGTGTTTGAATGGCTGCGATGTGGGAGCTCAGACTCTGTGGCTGTGGATTAAGCTCACAGCAAATAGTAGTATGGAAGAAACAGAGGTAATCTCTTCGCTCTCCTCCAAGGCCCTCTCACCATACCTGTTCCCCTTTTTTAAATCTCCTTACTGAATTAGTTCTTGCAAAGCTGCTCCAACAGATAGGGGTTTGTTCACAGTGGTTACAGGGGTTAAAGTAACATGAAAATGATTCCATCTCAAGTTCCCAAAAGGTCCATTTGCTCAAAGATTGATGTGCTACTCACCTGGTTATTGTTCTCCAAAGCAACATACAAGTAGAATACACTTTAGCCTTCCTCAATTTTGCTGCTTGGGTGAAAAGCACATGAGGGCATTCCTAGTTACAGAGCTCGAACTGCAGCCAGCTGTAAGCAGCCACCAATTCTAACACTTTTGTATTTGCGTATAGATTACATCATGCAACCTGACGCAGCAGTGTATCATAAAATCTTCATCTTACTCACTCACTCAGTGCAGTCTCTGGTTTAATCACCTACAGTGCTCTGGATAATTTACCCTCCAGCACACACTGTATTTGCATAAAAGTAGTTCCATTTTGCATTTCGATGCGTTGCCTTGCAGTTTCACAGAAGATTCTCGCCATAAAAGAAAGTTCTCACACCTGAACCACCACACTAACTGCCTAAATATTTCACTCTGACACTCGCAGCTTTGCTTTCACTGCTTCTTGTACTGTGAAGATCAAATAATGAGCCAGAGGATTCTTATATGCAATATTTCACACTGGCTGAATATTTCATTTTTTCTCTCAGCTCGCACACCTTCTTGTTCATCATCATTACCAGTAAGCCTCTGATATGAACTGTTCATCATCAGTGTTTCTCCCCACAAGTCCCCGCCAGACCCTTACTAATGAGAACTGCAAATAGTCATGATGTAGTTCATAGGCGTCTTTTCTTATTAGATAGCCAATAGGATGAGCTGCCGACTCATTATGAGCGTGTAGTTGCATAATACAGGGTGTGATTCACCTCACTTTGATTGTAGGTCATACTTTGTCATCTTTTCTCTCATTGTTTATTGTATTTTTGCAACATTCTTTAACCCAAAAGGCATTCTGAGTGCATAGGTTGTCTAACATAGGTGGCCCTGAGGTTTTGCTACAGTGTGTTCTACCCACTAAGTTGCACAGCTTGATTAATGTATAATGTACACTGCTCAAAAATAAAGGAACACATTGAAAACACATCAGATCTCAATGGGGGAAAAAAGCATGCTAGATAGCTATACTGGTATGGACTGGGTAATGTGCTTAAAAAGTGTTCCTTTAATTTTTTTGAGCAGTGTATATTGTCTGTAAAAGTGATGTTAATCGTGGTAGGCATCAAACGTGACAGGTTCACAGCTCCAGCAAGCTTGCTTTATTCAAGCATGGCGGGAGAGAGAGCAAGTCTCCAATTTAAGCAAAGTTCCCTCTGAAAGTTAACGTTATCATTTTGAATATTAAATTCTGGGGTTATATTTCCATGTGGGATTGATGTTGCAGCGAATATATACTGTATAGTGTTCTAAAGATCAGTGTCAGGAGGTCAGTGGGCTTTGTCATTCACAGTAGATTATTTCATAAATTGCACTTTTTTGCTGCCACAAAAATACTTCAGAATAAATACATAGTCTCACACTGTAGTATACAGTATGAATTTAATCTCATGTAATAGTCCCCATACTTTTGTACAGGAATAATTTGTGTAATTTACACCACACAACCTCAGGGCTGCATGTTTTGGAACGTTTTTTACACATTCATAAAAACTTGAACAAATGAAGTGTAGGCGGAGATATAATACAGCAGGGGCAGTGGAACCCATAACGGCAATAATTGTTGCACAACACTGGTGGTTTACCCAATGCCATTGCCCTAATTTCTACTGATAAAAAAGGAGATAAATTATGCTGCGCTTTACTTTGCCGAGGACTCCCTGCAACTCCCACAGGGACCCCTGGAAGTCCCCGTGCTGCACATTTGGGAAACGCACCAGGGTTTAAGAAGCTGTGGGGACACAGCGCAGGTAATGTCACTTTCACACTGATAATGCGGTGTGTGCATGATGTGGCATCACCTCTGGCAAGAGGTCGCCCAGCAGTGAGAGGGAACGCTTGGCTTCCTTTCTTTTTTATTTATTTGTTGTTGGCTTTTTTTTTTTTTACCACCAGCTTCCTTCCTACGGCAAATTGTAAAGGCAGAGGCGGCGGAAATACGTCAGATATGTGGGGTCCTCTGAAGCTTGACTGTGTCTCTTAATTTCGGATGAAGGGAATGGAAAAGAGGGGGGGGGGGTTGGGGGTTGGGGGGGGGGGCGGAGAGAGGAGATTTTAATCACTCCTGTCGCTTTAAGGACACTTATCAATGCCTTCTTATGCGAAAAGAAAAATACCACGAGCCACTGAGCAACTGAGCAGCCGAGGGACGGACCGGAGTGGATTCATGGGAAACTCAACATTATCTAAACTGGAATAGACCGCTTCGCCGCCTCATGGAGTTTGATTACACCCTGGATGGTTGCCTCATCCGGACGCCTCGGATTATTTAGGAGATATTGCGCATAAGTAGACTTGGGGGTCCTTTGAAGAGCGGCAGAGGAGGAAAATATGGTTGGAAACTCAACGCGTGCGGGATCGTTCGCTCGCCCCACGGCCACAGTCGATACGTAGGCGTTTTTTTTTTTCTTCTTTTCTTTCTGCTCCGGACGGATAGTCTCCCGAGCTCGGTATCTGACAGCTTTTTGGAGCGTTCGGATTGCGCTGGTGGGAAAAACAGCGACGGGCAGCGACATGATCCCTCCGCGCTGCCTGCGGTGCGCAGCGGGGTTAGGCTTTGGCCACAGCCTGTTATTACCCCGATGCAACAAAAGTTACAAAGCGAGCGCATCGCGTGGATTGTAACTATTTCGCCGTTTTGCACCTGCCTTAACGGACACCGCGTCGACACGGTGCCGATTCGTGACGGAATAACGTGCGGACCCGCGCCGCTTTCTCGCTCCCTTCTGTGTCGCCTGAGCGGGATACTCGGAACATTTGCTTCTCGTAATGCAGCTTAGGGAGGTTTATGCCCAAGGTCACTGAGTGCTATAAGGCTACATTTGCGTATTTATTTACACACACGCACGCGCGCGCGTGTGCGCGCACGCCGCGCTATCTGCACGTTATAGCGCAGCCGACGAGCCTCCGTCCAGTGTGCGTGTTGTTTGTTATTGCGCGGCGCGGCAGGAAGCCCGCTGTGTGGAGTTCCAGTCCTATTTCTTGCTGTTGACACTCTGCACGCGTCCGCCGACAACATGGATGGGAAGCTGAAGCAGGGTCGGAGATGCCGGTCCAAGCGGGAGAGGGTGCGGAGGTTGCGGGAGGCAGGAAGCAGGGACGCCCGCAGCCCCGACCCCAACTCCTCCTGCTCCGACAGGGAGGGACACAGTCCGGGGAGGGACGCCGCCTCCCTGCCCGGTAAAAAGGCGCCGCGCCCCGCGGCCGCGGCCAGAGCTCCGCGTCCTCCCCGGCGGAAAAGACGGGAGTCCAGCTCGCAGGAGGAGGATATTATTGATGGATTTGCTATCGCCAGTTTCATCAGCCTGGACCGTCTGGAGGTAAGGAGGAACCGGATCGTTACCTGTGTGTGTGTGTGTGTGTGTGTGTGTGTGTGTGTGTTCAGCATGTGTGTGCTGCATTCTTCATCAGTGGAGTGGTTCTCCTTGAGGGCCCCCCAACTCACCAGCAACACGAGGACTAGTGTCATTTTTCTCTAAACTGCTTGAGAGAATGCCAATTAGACACTGCATATCCTTATTGTCTTTTAATCATCTGGCAGTGTCGATCAGAGCTCCTCGGAGGTTCCCCATCAGTCCTGGGTTTGAGTCCCATCACACGCGACTGCTGCCACTAACTCATCAACAGCACAAACGCTCCCTTGTTGTTGTACCTGGTTCATTTGACGACAACTTCAGCACACACATCTGTTTGCACAACATTGCAAGTTCAAGGCTCTGTGAATGAGATGTTAATCATTGCAGCATATGGTTTGCTGAGGGAAATAAACAGGTGCTGCCGTGTCAGTAATGGCTCTGGCTTGGATTGTTTTATACTCTTATTCGCCACGAGCCGTCAGGGCACGCTTGACATTTTGCTCTCTGACAAACTGCCTTTTTGCACCATTCATCTGTCACAGGCTGATGCGCCATGTGCTGATAACTCTTGTTTCTGTCATTACCGTGTGGTATGGCTGATGTCAGAGGAAGGATTTCGGGAAGAAAGGAGGTTCTCTCGTGACATCCGCTCATCTCTTTTATCTCATTACGTTCCAAATGACAAATAAAACATTAGTCCCCGTGGGACGTCAGGCTGACTGACAAGGCATGGCTCATTCAGTAAGTGGTAGCACTGCTGTAGCTGAAATGTAAATCACTATCTGTAATGAACATAGCTAACATATTACGTGCCCACTGAGGTCTGTATATTTTAAGATGAAGACCTCATTTGAAAGCCCATGGATCATACCACAGGCCTACTCATTTCAATGACACCCTCCCGTGTAGGCTTAGCAGTGGTATTAATAAGCCATGATTGACTCTTGCCTCCTACATAGGTCTTAGTCAGGATGAATGCAGATTTGCAGCAAAAGAACTGCATGAAATGTAAACCAGTGGTCCATCCTTATACATAGAATGGAATCTTCGCTCACTTGGAGCTTATCATCGATTCGCCACCTCCCATTTATTAAGAAGTTGAACCTGTCCAGGTCATCAGTGGTTATACCGCTATTCCGTTTAGCTCGGCGCTTCATGGCGCTAAGAGTGGGCGTGAAAGCATATAGGGTAGGAGTAAGACCGCAACCACAAAGAACTGTTGTTATCCTGTAATAAATACAAGAATGATAAAAGACACCAAACACAGCTGGAAAAACTATGAAGCTACTGTGGTTTCAGAATAGTCCACCTCATAAAATCCTATAATGATACTATACAGTAGGAGATTCAAGGAGCATCATAAAGTAGGATAAACTCCCCCTTTAGTACCACAGTGAGTGTGTGTCGGGGCCTATTGTTTGATCTGTATGAGTGCAGCGCGCTGTGATGTTGCATTGCATGTGCAAGTATTTCTGCTCTCTGTGCTGCGTGGCTGCCACTTCTGACAGCCGCTGACCGTGACAGACTTTGAGGATGTCGCGGCAGCAAAGTGCTTCTCACCGGCGTCTTCTGCCAGCACGCTGGTGTCTCCGCTTCTGTCAGAGCGGTGCCTTGGCCTGTTGACCTTTAGGAACATGTGTGTCTTTGATGCAGTTTGAGGTCATTTCAGTTTCACATCTGTCCCTGCTACCGTCCTGTTTGTTGCTGCAGAGGCAGGCTCCTCTTCGAATGCTTTATCATAATCAAAATGCTTCCTCTTTGTGTTTGAGAAGGGGAAATTAAGTTCAATAATTATGCAATTTTGTGTTTTACACATTCCTGAGCAGTAATAGTTTTCTTACTCAAGTGCTTAATCCATGTTGAGAGAACCCAGAGAAAACACTGTGCTCTACATAGGGGCTTGTGTTTCAAGGATAAGCAAATGAGGCATGATAGGGCTCTGAAATGATCCTCACATGCCAACTTATTGGTAATTGGCCTGATTTGCATGCAAATGGTCTGCGCTTATTAAATTATGTTGTTGGATCTGGTACAATTACATGCCTTTGTTTTTGTACTTTGCCCCTTGATTTCCATGCACGTGGAGAACCAAATGAGCGTGTTGACTTTGCACACATTCCATAGACTGTTTACTATAAGTGGCAGCAGTCGCTGCGCTTGTTTTCAGTTAATAAGTTGCACCACCATTAATGATATGCAGTCTTTGAACTGTGTACCCCACTGGAAACGTCTCATGATCAGTCATGACTCATGCTTTCACTTGCTTACTGTATGGTTGAGTGGAGCCCATGACCTACACTACCTGTGCTAATTGCTCATCAATTATGAGGAGGACACAGCAGCATTCGGCCAGGGAATAGCTCTGACCTATTGCATCATGCTCCGATAAGCTCACACACCCTTTGACAGGGGTGTGTGTGTGTGTGTGTGTGTGTGTGTGTGGTCCTGTTGACCTCTTTGAAGTGACTGATGGCCAGCACGGTTGTGTTCATATCAGGCCTTACAGTCAGGCTACGGTCTCTAGCATTCTGCCAACATCAATATCCCCTCCTCCCAATGAGCCCACATGTCCAACATACCAATATTTACTTATCTTGTTTCTTTTAATCTCAGTCTAAGCCCTCTTTGCAGCTCTCTAAAGCACTTCAGGATGAACATGTTTCATAAAATCCCTGTCACCTTTGGGTTACTGTCACCGTCACTTGATTGTCCCATTTCGGTCAGTAACTCGTGCACAGCTGCTTCTGTCTGTTCGTAAGAGCCCCAGGTTATGGGTTTCTCACAAAGCACTTTGACTCTAAACACAATCTGTCGGTGGGTGTTGTTGATATTCCAGCTTTGCGCTGATAGGATCAAGCTCCCTTGATGAAGGCTTAGGCTGTACGGTGGTCTCGCCCGCTCCCGTAACCTGTTTCATCACAGCCCAAAGCACTTTGTGGCTGTGGCTGCATTTGATTACAGTGTGTTTATTTGCCTTGAATCCCCCCCCCCCCCATTTCTCATAGGAAAGCCGCTTACTTACCTGTGCAAATCGACTGTACAAACACAGCCGGCATGCTTTGTCACGGGCACCTTATTGTGATTAGAGAAATGTTACGGATGATTCAGTGATGATTCAAACACTGTAAGCACAGTCGAGCTGCTATTCTGGGTTTTTGCAAGGAGAAAAGGAAAACTTTGTATGTCCAGTTTGGGTGGTTTCCATATTTCTTTTTTGGAATACAAATTCAGCTCATCATTAACTGCCCCTGTTACCACTTTAGCGATACCACTTAAAATGTTTGGAACAAATATTAGAACGATTAATAGTCAATAATTAGTCAAATGCTAAAATGCCGACCTCATGGAAATGGAAGGCTTTCACCTGACAGCAGCGCTATAAAACAATTACCCGCTGTGGCTTAAACCCTCCAGAAGTCTCCCTGTGGGTATGAAGCAAGTGAGCAGATAATAAAATGACACAATTATCCATCTGTCACAGTATTAATAAGATGTTTGATTTGCTCCATTTGCTCTGTGAGTGACGTTGGAGTTGCAAATCCCCCCTTTAATCCACAATCCTTCTGTTCATCTGCTTTAACGCAAATTCACAGATTTGTTTGAGTTTTTCGTTCCGCAGCGTGAGTTCCTGAATTCACTCTAACGTGGATTTAGGTTTGGTTGATTTAGTGATATTACAACAGTGTCAGAAAGCAGGAAGCCGAAAAGGCCGGGCATTCGGACAGGAAATATGGGTTTCATCTATAGATGCTCTCGATGAGATCTAGAGTCTGTCTCTTCATTTATACAGGGGAAAAGTTTGCTAAACATGCTTGCTCTTTTTCTTCATGGCTCTGTCTTTTTAGGTTTTTTTTTTACACACACTAATCCTCCTCTGCTGTTGGCCACTGAGCAGCTGTACCAAAGCAATAAGAGGAAATTAAGTCAATCGCCTTAGGGGAGCTTGACAGTAGTCGTTAGGGAAGCTGTGAATTGCTGCTTCACTCTCTCCACCCATATTTTTCCCAGCTGGTGCGTGGATCTAAGCCAGCAACATTCCAGCTTCAAGCATGTGTCTTTCTTCATCAGGTGCTCTTGATGAAGACCTTAAACTGAGCACCTGCTAGAAAGCATTCTATTTTTCGACTTTTTACTAAAAACACACCTGTGCAGCTCAGGTGCCATCGCGTTCTCTACTGGGCATCCCATTGTTAGCACTCAGATATCACCCTATGTTCCATAGAGGCTGACACACAGAGCACTCCTCTGTCACACGACAACACTTTAAGGGAGTACGTTACTTTCCAAAGTCAATTAATAACCAGCCCGGCAGCACCTAGCAGAGATGTATTGAGTTTCAGCTGAAGTTGATGCTTTCTTGAGATTAACGGGTTAGACCAGATTTTAGGTAGTTTGTAAATCCCATGTTTTCCTTGTGGCCAGCTGATTGGGTAACACAGTGCAAACTGTTACTGACACTCGAAGCCACAGCAGTCGTTGCCGTAGTAAGGTGTCTTGCTTCCATGGTGAGGCAACAGCTTTGTTGCAGGGGTTGCAGCAATGCTTCGCATTTTCCCTTTCTCCCGACGGTGATGGCGCTGTGCATCGTATGCCAGCGCTGACAAACAACTCCGGCTTTAATTAACAAGGTAGCCCCCCGAGGCTCCGCTGCTTATTGGCTGACGCATCCCATGGAGAGAACTTTCTCAAAGCCAGTGGGACGTCCCCGGGCCCCAGCTCTCTCTAACTGTCACACACTGTAGGCGACAGCCTGGCTGATAAATGCACGGTCACATTCAGGAGCCTTCTCTCTCTCTATCTCACACACACACACACACACACACAAACACACACACACACACACACACACACACACACATGCAAACACAGGATTTGAACCTCCACTGTGCATCTGTCCAAGCCATCAACCAGTGACCTAAATATATCCACCCGAGGAAGGTTCTGGTGTGTTGTGGAAGTGTGTTCATGTGGATCTGGAAGCATGGCAATCACGGTCTCAGCCTCCTCTGTTACTACAAAACTACGTTTGTATTCAGGTATGGAGGATTTATGCGACACACGATAAAATGCAACTGGAGAAAAGGCTTCAGTTTGCAGTTTCCCAACAAATCAAACTATTCAATTAAATTAAAAAGGCCAGCTAAGATGTAACACATACAGGATGTATATGTAGGATGTTTAGGGCTGCAACAAAGGCTTGTTTTCTTGTTTAATTGAGTGATCGCTTGTTACTATTATAGACAATTAAGAATACAAGCAAATGCTCATATTAGAAGCTGGAACCAGTGAATCTTTGGTATTTTTGCTTAAAAATGACTTTAACTATGAACTGATTGTCAAAATTGTTGCTGATTAATTTTCTAAATGATTAAACAAATAATCATTTCAGCTGTTAATGCTTAAATTGAGTATCACCTAATTTGTAAAACATTATACATGATTTGATATTTTGAAAGGTACGATACAATACATGACAGGACAGACACCGAAGTAAGTAAACCAAAATGCAGAAGCTTCATTTTTAAGATTTTGACCTTGTCGATTAGATTCATTTATTGGGATTAAGCTCTATAAATAACAGGGGGCTTTGACACTTGTAGCAGTGGGGTAGCAGGCAGACTATATTTGTGCCCACAAGTAACACTAACGAGCAGTGTTTTGACGAGTGGGTTCTTGTCTTGTTTGTATCATGCGTGCACACAAGGACGCACATGCCCAAGCTTGAGCATGCAAGCGATGCGATACACATTCCTACCACCGGTTTTGTAGGATTTTAAATATAAAAAAAAAAAAGCAAGGAGATGTGTTCAATATAAAGAACGTTGAAGGATACACGCAGACCATTTGTTTAGAAGAAGTGTTTAGTGTGAATCTGAGCATGAATTAGATGCCAGCTTTTGGTACCTGACTGTTTACGAAGTAAGTGGAGTAGGTTGTGGGATTAAATGCATGCTGGCCCTAAAGGGTCCTATTTGAAGCGCTGTCAGTTGTCCATATTGAGCTCCCCAGTCTGAATGTACCAGCGCGACAAAACCTCCGAATAAGAGCCTCTTTGTTTTCAGGTACCCATGACTGGTGAGGAATTGCTGAAACGGTCAGACAGAGCAACATAGCTGACACATATTAAGTGGCACATAAAAGCGTGTGCTTAGCTTGTTGTAGGCATATATATCCATTTCCTGCTTGTCGTCCCGAGCCGCCTTCCATCTTCCTGTCTCAGTGTTTTCACTGCGGTGAATGACAGGATGTAATTATGCTGTGATTAAGATGCTGTCTCCGAGCCTGCGATGGATTAGGAGCTACACTGTAAGAAGGTTCCCCGGTAATTATCCACTGCTGATTTGTCGTGGGGGGGGGGGGGGGGGGGGGGGGGGGGGGGGGGGGGGGGGGGGGGGGGGGGGGGGGGGGGGGGGGGGGGGGGGGGGGGGGGGGGGGGGGGGGGGGGGGGGGGGGG
>JAVQJF010057512.1:0-17266 GCA_036023855.1 Gadopsis marmoratus
TTTTTTTTTTTTTTTTTTTTTTTTTTTACTGTTTTGAGTTGACAGGCTCACCTTTTATCGGTTAATTGATTAGCAGACAAAGTATTAAACAATTTGACAAATGTGAGAATTTGCTGCTCTTTTCTGTTTTGCATCATATTGTAAAGTGAATATCTGGTTTTTTGATCAGACACAATTATTTTTAAAGATTTATAGATATAAATGTCACAAAAAAGTATAAACTTGCCAAACTGTTCCCAAAGCCCCGTGTGACATACTGAATTACCCGTTTTGTTTTTTAAGTTCCAAGGATAGAAAGCCACGGAAAGTAGCAAATGCGCACATTTGTGAAGTCTTTGGCGTTTTTGCCTAATGATTGACATAAACATTAATATAATAGCTAGAAGAGTTTGCTGCTGATCAGCTAATTAAATAATTGACTAATTAACCTCATTCATTCTTACAAACTGACCCAAACCAGTTTATTGCTCACGGATCCTGATATTTAAATGTTTTATTTGGTACCCCTACTGACACCAAAACATCCTTTTTCACTGCTTTAATTTTGGAAATATAGACATGTGTTTTCTACAATACCCTTTCTTTTAATGTAACAAGTAGCAAAACAAGTAAAAAGGAGCAAATGTTTTTTTTAATGTTAAACATTCGTTCAAACACGAGGCTGCACAGGAACTTTGTATGAAAGTAAGATATGGCTTCAAATTGGAACATCTTTCATTCAAATGAGGAAATATCGCCTCAAATAATAAGTCAACAGGGCAAGAATAATCTGACCTGACAGTCGATGCCGATTTTGGGTACTTGACAGTTTCTCGATACTCTGTGCTACAGACACGCCTCTAACAACAAACTGGGTTTCAATATACAGTAGATCCTCACTGTGGTTTGAGTCTGAGTGGAAGACATGTAAGTGTGTGTGTGTGTGTGTGTGTGTGTGTGTGTGATCCCAACTGTTGTGTTTCTCAGATCAGCCCCCCCCCCCCTCTGTTTCTACACCCAAGGGAGCAATTTGAGGCTCCACACTGGGGAGCAACACCTCTCCTCCCCTCCCCAAATTTAGGACAAATTATTAGATTAATCACAGTCCTTAAAGAAAGAAAATGAGGAAATTACAGGAGGGGATGGAGATCGACAGCCGGGCTCTGGGTCTCTGCTGTCTATACTTACGACCTTTGTGACCCACATGGACAACTTTAAACTGGGTTTACAGATTATTTTATGACACTGTGTACATGTGATAAGAGAACAGTGAAAGGCACAGAGCAAGCAGGATAGCCAAGGCTGCATTCCTACACTATGTTATACTGTATATACTGTATATACTATATGTACTTTATACAATACAAGATTCAACCAATCAACTAATCAGTACTTTTATGGCTGTGGAAGGACAGCAGACATTTCCAAACCTTGGCAAATGCAAAACTCTCAGGATGAATCAAACGGCTGTCTGGGCAGTTAAGTCTTTGTGTGCTTTTTTTTTTTTTAATTCTACAGAATATGATTTAATATTCGCACAACAGGGAACTTAAAATATCCAACAGGTTTATTACTTGCATGCGCACAAAACCTGGGCATTTGTTCACTATTTCAGTCTCTGCCACGCACGCGCACGCACGCACGCGCCTTGCAGTGTTACGCAGCGCGCTCCGTAATGATGCCTTTAATTGGCTCATTAACATTTAACACGTGTGAAAACACACTCACACACGGTGTCGGCGCGCGCGGCGGTGTTTTTATTTATTTTCTTCATTTTTTTAATGGGCTGCAAACGCGCGCGCGCCCGCGCACGCACGCACGCACGCACGCACGCGCACGCACACACGGCCGTCCATTCATGAGCAGCCACGCTGGATTGAACCCATATTTTGCGCGCCGGAGGGGCAGAGGTGGCTGTGAGCGCAGCGGCGGCGGTGGTGGTGTGGTCGCGGCCGGACAGACCGACCGACCTGTGCCTGGCTCTACCCGGAACCATTATGCAGACAGGAAACTACCATTTTAACGCCAGCAGCATCGGAGGAGCCGTCGTCTACCGAGGGGGGACACCTACATCTGACAAGGGCGGAAGGCAGCCGACCGCGGAGAAAAGAGGGATAAACACGACGGGAACAAAACAAAGGCGCCGTCCGGGCGACGGCGAGCAGTGAGCCGGCGGAGCGGGGGGACTGGTGGCGCCAGGCAGCGGACACGTCGGGCCGGGCCAGCGGGGAGACTTTTTGTTGGCGAGTGAAAAGCAGCCCTCCCGGGCCGATGGAGAGCCGGGCCTTTCGCAGTGTTTTTCCATGGATGCAGAAAAAGGCCCCGCTGTCAGGCGGTAGGGACCCCGCTCGCACGGCGCACTCCCCGCTCGATGTTTTCACGCCCTCACCCCGGCGCCCCTGAGCCGTCTGTGCGCCCGGCCGTCGTGTGCAGCAAGGTAAAGCCAAAAGAACCACCAGGGAGAAAAAGAGAAAACCCCCCCGACAAAAACAAAAGCCGCTGCCAGCAGGAGTGTGTTGGCTAATTAGCTAGCTGCCAAGCTAAGCGTAGCTAACGGCTCGGCTAAGCTGCTAGCAGTGCTAACGCTGTGCTGCCGAACCGGGATACCTCCTTTTGTTTTTTTTTCTTTACGTCAGTTTAGTTATTATCATTATGTTAGTAGTGTAACGCTGTTCCGCACACTTTGGCTCAATTTAAAACACTTTATGTGTGTGAGTGGTTGAGATGCGATTTCACGGCCGTTAGTGCAACATTTTGGCAGCTAGCTAACGTTAGCTATTGATTGATTGGATGCTAGCAGATGCTGGGGAGCGAGTGGTAACAATATTTTGTGTCCGTCTAACCTGCTCGGTTATCGGTACATCTGTTTCAGGCTGTCGACCTGAAGCCGCCGGTAGTCGGCGGAGAAAGTGGACAGGTCCCCCCTTCCCGACCCCCCCATTTCCAGCTGCGGTCCAACAGGGAGCTCCCGGACCTGTGGATCAGCCGGTAAGATGGAAACAACATGCAATCACACAAACTAACTGTTAGCGCGGTTAGCTTCGGGTTGTAACTTGCTCCCAGGCTGCTTTATGTTGTCAACATTACATCGTGGGCTTCTTTTTTTTTTTTAAAGGGGGATTTAGTAAACTTGAAGCACATGTCAGCTTAAAGTCTGCACACATCTGAGCAGGCATTGCATGCTTTTAGTCAAAACCTGATGCAGGATCAGCAGCTCAGGCTAACTGGTGACACCACTGGCTGTGTGTACAAAGTTATGTCTGAGTTGCTGCCTTTCTTTGTTGTTGTTGTTGTTGTTGTAAGATAAGACTTTATTCTAATTATTTTTTAAATGAACTAAATGTGTAACTTGGTACCTGATAATCAAAAGAGGCTTAAAACAGGATGCTCAAATATCTTAGTCGTATGTTGCTCAGAGACACTTGTGCTTTTCGGAGTCATTCTTATGCCATGTAATGGAAGTGAATGGAAACCCGCTCATACAGTAGAAGAGCCTAAAACTTTTTAAATGTAGTCGGGGTCACAGGAAAACAGTAAATAGGTTGGAAATATATATTATTGTTATTGCACTATAATCCATTTTGAGCTCCAATGTGCTCGTAAAAAAGTTGAATACAGCAGTATGTCAAATGTCCTTTCACTTGACAGCTCTGTAATTGTTTTCGTCAAGGGGTAGACTGGGAGCCCCGCCGTGCTCAGTGCAGCTACGATATGACAAGTTGTATAGTTTTTGTTTTTTTTCATATGCTGGAGCAGAGTCGCTGCCGCCTCTTCAGGACTGATGCCCTCACAGAGAAAGATGTTTAATAAGCACACGTCTCTGAAACCGATCCCTTTATATTGATGCAGACTATTGTCGGCGCGTCCACTGTAGCTGCTCACCAAAGGGTTTAATGTCACTTTGCAACATTTATGGGAGAGCAATAAGACAAAAGCTTAAAGTGTAGTGCAACAAACGGCTGCCAGAACAGCTTCAGTGGGCTTTGGTTTAGATTAAGCGCGTCTGTAGAACAGGTTAAGGATGGACCGGTCGTTCTAACGTAACCGAGAAGCTAAATTGGACGGCGATGCTCCTGATTTAACTGCATCTCACAAAAGTTACAAGTACAAGGTGCCTCACATCAGGGGGACCTCCCCTTTCTTTCTGCTGCGGCGTAAAGTCACCATCATTCATTACCGTTTGTGTGAGCATAAAATTCGACCTAAAATAGCTTGTTTTGTTGAATAACTCCATAATCAACCAGGGAATTTTAGTTTTTTCAATGTGAAAAGTTGTATTCAGGTGTTGTGGTACTCCATGTAAAGTTTGGTGCAGATGCACCTTTTCCTCATTGAGCCATATGATGATATTATTATTATTATTATTATTATTGTTGAGTACATCATAGACCAACGTGCGTCTGTGATAAAAGCAGATTTTAGTGTCATTTGCTTTCGTACATGTTTTGTGGTTTGAGTTTGGGCAGTGTGAATGTTTTCCCATCAGAATGCTTTGTTTCTTCTTTGAGCATCAGACATCCCAGGATTATATTTAGAAACGGCTTCTCTGAGTGGTAACTGTGAAGCCTGTGGATGGTGAACAGAAGCATCTATCGTCTCAGTGTTTTGGCCTTGTGGTTCATCAGCTTTCCAACGGTTTTCTCCATGTTTTGTTCCAAGACCTTTCTGCCTTTTTTGCAGATGCAAACAAACTTTTAGTAACAACAAGTTTCAATGTTGTACAGAAGGGAATCGGCATTACGTTACGTTTTTGTGATTATTTATCTTTAGTACTGGTGTATTTTGTTCAGCCTGCGTTGTTCGCGTCCCCAGCGTCGCTCTTCGAAAGCTTCAGACTGTCTGCAGATATGAGGGCGCTTGGCTTCTCTGGTTTCTGTCTCCGGGGGAGAGTTGTTCGTGTCGAGCGCTCTGTGCAAAGCCAGAGGAAGGTCGGAATAAAGAGCAGAATTTAAAAAGACGGGACACACGAGAGCCTATAGGGAAAGAGAGAAGCATCGCTAAGAAGTAATGTGTATTTCAGTTTAGTTATCTAGACTAACCAGCGGTACTCTGACTAAAGAGCTGGTGTGGAATTAACCAGTTGTGTTAAAAAAGCCAACAACTCAAAATTTAGTATCGGTTGTTTCTAATTGTGTTTTGGATCATAGTTGCAGTCATATATTCCTCCTTTTTGACTGAAGAAGCAAGAAATGAAACACGACAGAAAGGTTTGGTTGGTAAGTCAGATGTTGTGCTGTCTGATTGGATAATCAGCTCTGTTATATCAGACGGTAGAAACAACACTAGTAGCATCAGCTTCTATATTGGTAGCAGCGTGTTGCATTCCTCGACGGGTGAACGTATCAAGCGGCTGCTCCATGTAGTGACCCACATTTGTGTGCATACATTTCCCCACCTAATTTGTTAAATAAATAAAAAAAGCTCAGATTGAGAAACAAAACGGGAACATAATCGGTGAAGATATCTGAAAATGCAAATCTCCAAATATCAGATTGTGTTTTTGACAGAAGGGATTTGCTGAGCTCGAATGTTGCTTCTCAGCTGCCGCCGTTTCCCTCTGGCACACACAGACACAGTGCACCAGATCACCTTTTTGTTTTTTTTATCTGGCATTTAGCTGTGTGTGTGTGTGTGTGTGTGTGTGTGTGTGTGTGTGTGTGGGGCGACAGGCAGCCATGTTATCCTGCAGGAGCTGGACAGGAGCCGTGTGGCATTTTGAGCCACCGCGACTCTCCTTTCTGTTCCCTCTACAGGCGGTCTGTCACACTCGCTTGTGTGGAAGTGTACTGTTTGTATCGTCACACTACATAAAGTAATGAAAACAATATAATTAATTGTTGCTCTTATTGCACCAAAGGTTTAGTTTCATAAATGGAAACTAGTGAATGAAAGTTGCATTTAGCTCCTTTTTTTATTTATTTATTTATTTTGTCTCGAATGTCTTGATTGCTGCATTTAGGTAATCTAGTCAGTGTTGTTCTTTGTCAGCGTTTTAGTCACACAAGTGTTTAGTTAAAACATTTATTACAGACTCCTTTTAAATATCCCAAATGAAAATGCACATAGTCTGGTTGCACGTCTTGCTCATAAGAGTCTCTTAAAATAATGAACCGAGGATAACGCTGCGCACAAAGTCAAGTTCTAAGTTCATGGAAGCTGTTGGTTCACTGGGTTCAAGCTGAGCGCTTTCTAACATTTCCACAGTCGTGCAAAAGTAATTGTGCAGCAGTGACACATTTTCCTCATCCTGAGTTTGACATGGTCACTATGCATATATTTTTAGCCAAAAAGTTTAGATGTGGAGGCCCCGGTTGTACTTTATGTACAATTTAAATTTTTTTATAAATACATGAGACTTGCTGCCCTTCGTGCCATTTCACACTAAAGATTCACAAAAAGATACAACTGCGTTTCTAGCATTGATGGAATGATGAAAACAAAAACGAATGTGTCAAGATGACCGGCTGGATTCGCTACGAGCTGATTGGCTAGCTGTTAAAACAGCTGATGTGAGCCATGAGACGGGCCCGTTCACGCTGCTGCAACTTTTCCCTGCAATGTTCTTAAACGGTTTCGTCGCAAATCTTTGGTCTTAACTGGCCTTTAGAATAAAACCTTCAAATTGTCAATATGCGGTAATGCAACGTCATCAAAGCCTATAGACCCCAGGAACACCTGGCGGACTCGACAGGAAGTCATTTTCTAGGTTCTTGTATCAATACAATTATCAGTTCTTTTAAATGAAAACCCAGACATTAAATATCAGCTTAATAATGAGTACTGCAGCTCAAAAATCTGAACTGCAAAAAAAAAAACTTTTAATCTTATCAAGTTCATCCAGATTTACTGCTCGTGTTTAAACAGTTGTTTATTTCAGGGCTTCCTTTTGAGACATTCAGCATCTGGGTTTTGGGGCACTTGGAGCAATAAAAGCTGGACCTCTCTGTGCAGAAGTGTTTAGTTTATCTGCTCTGTACTCAATCACTAACTGACATTATTGTCTCCATCTTAGAACTCCATGAAGGGACGGAAGGGCAGTGAAGCAATGGTTCAACCTCCGCTGAAATAATGGACACACTCCACTTCATGGGACTGCTGACCTGATTTTAAAAAATCAGCACATGGTTATGGAACACTTTAAAGAAACACTACAGACTTTTTTATTAGAATTTAGTTTATTGCCTATTTATGACCCTTTCTTTTTGTCACATCCCACAGAAGCACTTGAAGCTTCACTCTTGAATGGAGAGTAAAAGTATTAATACATTTCTGTGAGAAAAATCGAGCATCGGCTTTTGGTGGAATATAGCGGCTTGTCGGAGGTTTGCGGTAGAACTCGCAGCACCTCTGAAAATCACACCTTGTCCGTTTGACAAGGGTTCACTGCTGTTTCCAGCAATTACGGACTTAGTGCACGCGGCAGTTGTGGCTTCGTGACACTTTGCCTCAGCTGCGTTGGGAGATGTTCCAATTCAGCAAGTACCCCATGGACATTTTAGAGATGCTAAGTGGACACCAGGCCCATCAGTTCAAAGGCCTTGGTTTAGAACGACAACTGAGCCACCAGCAGCAAGTCCAACTGCAGCATCAGCAGCAGCTCCAGCAGCAGCACCAGCCCTCCGCTGACACCTCTGGAAGCCTCCTGTCTGGCCTCAGCCTCGGATCCCTCCAGAGTTCTCGGAGCAATGCCTTCGCCGACTCCTCGTCGTTATTTGCCAAAATGGGCGCCCCTCCCCCACCCATCTCCCATCAAAGCCAGTCATCGTCTCACAGCTCCAGGAAGTCCAGTAAGATGAGCAGCAACAGCAGCAGTGGGAGCTCGTCGGGATACCCACAGTTTCTGCGGCCTTTTCACCCGGCCGAGGCTGCGCTGGCCCAGGAGCAGCTCCACTCTGGTATGGGACGTTTTGACTTTGGTGGGAGTGGCAGTGGAGGAAGCGCAGGGGTCATCGGAGGGGTCGTAACACCTGCACCCCCGCCTCCCCCACTGCATCCAGGGCTCTCTGTTCCCCAGCCTTCCTCTGGTCCCCCCTCTTCTTCACCCTCTCCTTCCACCTCTGCTTCAGCCTCCAACAACCCCTCTGGCAGCACTACAGTCCCCTTAGTCAGCCAGTCTGATCCCCGCACCCTCCATCAGCAGTTCAGCTGTATGCTTGCCGCCAACCAGTACTTCCTGTCCGGCGTCCCCACAAACAGCAGCCTGGAGCAGTTCCTTGTCCAGCAAGGCACTCACAACCACTTGGGCCTGGGTCTGGGCCAAGGGGCCACGGACTCAAACTCGGCCCTAGTCCCTCCCCCCTCACTCCACTCCTCCCACAGCCACACGGCTCCACAGCCTCAGCAGCAACAACAGCTGACCCCTCATGCCTTATCTCATCCACACAGCCACACTCACCACCCGCACCCTCTCCACCCGGCCCCCCAGCCTGCCCCACTGAGTGGTTTTGATTTCCAAGGCATTCCAGTCCTTTCCTCTAACCAAATAGCATCACTAATGCAGCAAGAGGCTGGCCTTCCCCTCCCGCTACCCCTGCACCTGTCCCTCTCTAAAGACGATTCAGCAAAGACGGGAGACAGCTCGTCCTCCTCAGCTTCGAGTGGAGGAAGCAGGAGAAAGAAAGCAATGGCCGGCTACCTGCCCCAGAGGAAATCTGACGGTAGTAGCCACAGCAGTCACAGCCATAGCAGCAGCAGTGTTAGTAACTGCCATAACAGCAGCTCAAGTGGGCACAGTCAGGGCTCCTCGTCGGGCCTTGTGGGAGGAGGGTCTGGGATAAGTGGCATTGGAAGCGAGCCACGGCATTCCTCTCTCCTCTCGTCGTCTTCACAGCAACAGCAGTCATCCTCCACCGTCTCCTCTTCGTCTGCCCCTCCTTCCTCTAACTCCACCTCTGTGCTTGTAGCCAACGGTAACCAACAGTTGTCCAAATCCCAAGACAACCACCGTAATAGTTCATCCGGCCAGCCCGAACCAGAACCCCTTTACCACTGTGGTGAATGTGGTAAAACCTTCACCCACCTCTCCAGCCTTCGAAGGCATCTCCGCAGCCACGGCTTGACCCCAGAAAGCCAAAGCAGGAAGTCAGACTGTAACTCCCCGAGCCCAGAGAGGATATTCTGCTGTGGCGAGTGTGGGAAGAGATTTAAAAAGAGGGGTCACCTTATCCAGCATAGTGTTACCCACTCAGAAAACCGGCCTTTTGTCTGCAACATCTGCCAAAAGTCCTTCAACCGTCGAGAGTCACTTACAAGACATGAGAAGATTCATGACGAGAAGCCTTTCCGCTGCCCAGCTTGCGGGCGATGCTTCCGCGAGAGCACCTCTCTTCTCAACCATGCTGCTTCAGGTGCCTGTGGCAAACCTCCTCGCAGTTCAAAAAACCGGTCCAGCACCGGAGGGAGTGGATCGTCCAACCCAAGCGGCAGTAAACTGGGAAGCAGTGGAGACAGGGTAGCAATTTCAAACAATGGGGCAGCAATGGCTAATGACAAGTATGCAACAGATTATTCCAGAAATCGCTACCAGACCCAGACGTCCTACAGCAGTGGGGTTGAAGACTACAGGCGATCACAAACCTCATCTCTGTACTCTTCAGCGAGTGCCCTAGCCAGTGAAATGACCAATCAAACTCTCCGTAAGGCCCCTTTAGCCCCAACTCTTCTTCCCCATCCACAGAGCCAGCAACCGCACCACCACCACCCACCGCCACAGCCACCGCCACAGCCACACCTCCCCCTCTCCTCCCTATTGGATGATTCAGAGGATGAGGTCACCAGCAGTGCGATGTCGGCCATCGCCGCTGCAGCAGCCGCCTCTTGTGATCTCAATACAGAAAGCCGGGAAGGAGAGAGGAGGGACATCATCGGCGGCCTGCTGGGGGGTTTGGGGTTTGGTAACATGGGCGGACCGTCATCCACGTCCAGCCTCAACGGTTCCACCATGCCTCTGACCCACCCTAGCCAGCCCCACACGAAGCCCAGGAGGCCAAGAAAACCCAGAGAGAAGAGGGACCCAAGCACCATCGTCAGGAGGAGGAGGAGTCCTGCACCTGTGGGGGACGGGTCAGAGAGGCCGTACAGCTGTCAGATTTGTCTCAAACGCTTCAGAAGGGCAGAGACCCTGCGGCGCCACAACCGCGTCCACACGGGGGAGAAACCACACGCCTGTGACGTATGTGGCAAAATGTTCCGTGAGCCTTTCCACCTGACCAAGCATCTGACCGTGCACTCTGGTCAAAAGAACTACAAATGCAATCTGTGCGGGAAGATGTTTGCCTATGCACAGAGCCTAGTGAGACACGGGAAGCTGCACAGAAAAGGGGAGATCGACAGCCAGGGGAGGAGAATTAAAGGTGCTGCTGCCATCAGTCAGGTCTCCAGCTCGGGAAACTCTGACTACTTCTCATCCTGCTCCCAAGGAGAAAAATCCCCAACATCTGGCACCCCCTCTCAGAGGCTTTATACCTGTACAGTGTGCTGGAAATCATTCCGCCACTATTTCCACCTGACGGCACATCAACAGACAGTCCATGGTGGTGGGGTGGGGCTGGAAAAGTCCTTTCGTTGTGAAGTGTGCGGTAAAGCCTTTGCCTACTCCAACAGCTTGGTGCGCCACAAGCTGTCTCAGCATGGCATCGACCGCAGTGGCCAGCGTGTCAACCAGTCCCAACCCTCCGGATACTCGCCGCTCTTCTATGATTCTGGATCAGGTTCCAACTACGCCGGCTCATCTCACATGCAGCAAGGGGCTTCCGGGCAACAAACACCACAACCACAACCACAACAACAACAGCCGCAGCAGCACCCTTTTCACTACCGCTCAAAAAACTTCCAAAAGCGGCACGGACAGACGAGAAAGCACAGGAAAAAAAAAAGGCGAGTGGTGATCCACAGCATCATGCGAGACGGAAAGCTGGTGGGCGTCCCTCTGAGTAAAGACACCCGCAAGAAGCTGATGATCCTGCGGAAGAAGAGGGGCAAACTGCAGGCACAGCTCAAACAAAAAAAGATCCTGGCCCAGCTGAGGATGAAGAGCGGAGTGATGAAAGTGAAGTCGTGGTGCGGCGGTGCAGTCAGAGTCACTGGGCTCACCTCGATGGACATCCCTATCAAACGCTTCCCCTGCCCCATCTGCCCCAGCGCCACATATGCCAAGCAGGGTTCTCTGCTGGTCCATCACGCCATCAGGCACCCACCAAGAAACTCAGGCCGCCACGTCCGTCTGCGTTGCCAGGTGTGTGGAAGACGCACCAGCTCACTACACAAAGCCTTGAAACACAGAGGCCAGCATCTTAAACAAGCTGCATTCCAATGCTGCAAATGCCGACACCGTTTCTGGAACGCCGGGCTTCTGGCCCGACACAGGTTCTCTTGTCGGGGAATAACCAGCGGGGGCGGGAACTGGGGACTGATAAAGATGAAATCTCCGCCGTCACACGACCAGTCAGATGGTGACCATTCACCAGTCCAGCTAACGGTCCCAATTCTGGTCCAGCCTGAGAGATCAACAGTTCTGACTGAGTACAGTCAGTGAAAAAACTGTTTTCTAGACTAGATTGTTTTTATGGGGTTTTTTTTTTGGGTTTTTTTTTAATAATCCAAGAAGCTAGCGAGAGCTGGCGAGTTTTTAACCGTAACGCTGGGAGAACGGGGAGGGATTAGTGTAACTACCGAAATATCCCCACACCCCTCCCGGATAAATCTGTATCCAACTTCCTGCAGCGGAGGTGGTTGATAAATTAGACGTGGACTTCAAAAGGTCCAAAATCAGAACCGCCCTCAATATCTGTCCCCCCCTTCCCCTCAGGTGGAGGAACTCTAGACCATATGACAATTTTAGTAGCACCTGTTTGAAAAATGCATTAATCCAGTTTTCTTACCATCATCTTTTTTATTTTTACATTTTCCCATTAGCAGTGTTGACACACAAACATGGATTGGATGCCTGTTGTAGAAGTGAGGTACCTTTTTAGTACCACTTTATTTTTTCAAATTGTTTTGACATTATTCACAGTTAAACAGTATAGTCTGTGTCTCTTGCTCTATATGTGTTTACTTGTTGCCCCCCTGTGGAGAATCTCTCTATATGGAGATGACATCTGCCCTCAAGACAAATTTACCTTTTTTTTTGTTTTTGTTTTTGTTTTGTTTTTTTAAGTGAAAGGAGATCCTGACCTGCTGGTCTAACAACCTCATTAAAATGACTTTTCCAACCGTAAAGGGTCTTATCTGTCACAAAAGGCAACACTAGTTGAGCTAAAGTGGCTGAAAAGGAAAAAAAAAGGACATGGGACAAAACAGAAAAGTGTTGGTGACCTTGTTTTTAATGTACACTACTTTTTGTCATTTTTTTAAAATGGAGGCGTGGACGGAGAGAAAACACGACTCAAACTGTTAATGTGTTGAGGAAAACAGAAATAACCGGAGTGTACTGTACAATTCGTATTATATTTTATTATATATTGATTATTTGCTGTTTTTTACTCCAAGTATCATTTCTTTTATCATTGTTGGTATTGTATGGGTGGGAGGGAACAAGTTGGGGACTCTTTGTAAAACAGCGGGATGACTATATGTATCGATGTGATATTTTTCCCTCATTGCCACAGTTATGCCCAATGTTTTGTAACAAACGCGTGTACACATAGTTCATTACTTAGGTCCTGTCCAGATGTGTTTTTTCTTTTTCTTTTTTTTTTCTGTAAAACTAAAACATGTAATATTATTACTAAATTACTATCCTTTTCTTTGCCTAAAAGTGAGTTGTTGAAAACCCTCAAATCAAATTAAAACAAAAAACAAAAAAGATCTGAAAGGTCCACTGTTGGTTTAAGTTCATGTTAAAGGCTGATATCAGGCTCCCTTCTCCTCCAATAATGAGAAACAACAGTAATTATGTTGAATTTAAACACAGGAAGGCTTTATTTTAATGGTCTTCTGTTACTTCCAGGATGGAAAATTTGATTTACCTTGAATTTAAACCAAAAGTAAAAATTAATTTTTATCACTTTTCAATTCATTCATTGCTGGACTTCTGTGCCTTCCTGTACACAGATTTTACATGTCACAAGGAACAGACTGGTGTTAATTAGGCCACCAATGAAACACAGTTACTAACAAATGACATTCCTGGAAACTTCAGAAATTAGAAACTTTTTTTAAATTAAATTGTAAAAAGAAATATTGTCATCACTCAAGCCGGCCCCAAAATTAATTTTGTAACACTTGATCATATTCCTTGGAGAGCAGTGGAAGAGTGGAGCTTGCCTTTCATCTCTTAACCCCTCCGGGGATTTATTCTAATGTCCACACACTTTAGGCACTTTAGGTAAACGGACACATTAGCTGTAGAAGGTGTGTTTTGCTCTGCGACTTTTTAAAAAAAACAAAACGGTGTCGCCGGGTAGAAAGGCACACTGGAAGGTCACCTTTTTGTCTAGTAAGGCTCTATGAATCTGAAGTCAGTGTAGAGTCGGTGTCAGTGTAGATAACCTGCGTTGAGTTGTAATAAAAATCGACATCCCACAGTAATCTGGACGCCAACCACAGCAGTGAGCTCAAAGCCATCGGTCCAACCAAACCACACACGCGTTCTGTCGCCTCTTGTGTCCCTGCAGGCAGCTGTGGGTTTAGTTTCTCAGGTTGTGTGATGTCCGCTTCTGCCTACAGCTCAACACAATGAAGGTGAAAAGGTGAATTTAAAGTGCTTTAAAAAATCGACAAATTACTTTCATGAGGGGGGGAAAACCTACTTCTTTCTACTGAAGAAATGGTCCTGATAGCAAGACTGTTGAGGGCATGTATTTCATTTGGGTGTACTGATTCAGATAAAAATGATCGGGGGGGCATCCATTCCTCTTAAGCTTTTACTGAAAGTGAAGCATCTATTAGTGTCGAGGCTGCCGTTTTTTCATGGTAAGTGGGCAGCAAGCAAGCTATCAAATAGTTAGTGGTGTAATGCTGATGGCAACTTTGACAAATAGTTTCAAATGGAAATGGCTTCAGTGGCGGAAGAAGTACTCGGGTCTTCTGTAGAAATACTCTGCTACAAGTAAAAGTCCTGCATTTCAAATTTCACTTATTACAAAGTATTAATACAAGTCTTACTTTTAACCGGTATGTTTTCAAAGTTAGGAATTGCGCCTGAATTCAAATGTACTCCTTGAAAAGTGCTTGGTTTTTTATTGTTTTGTTCTTATTTTTAAATTTTTTCTTCAACCTACTCTGGTGTTTCATCATCGACACAATCACTCGTGTAAAACAAAAATCTTTTGATATTTGAACCGAGTAGATGACGTAATATTTTTTTGTTGTCGCTTCGCATTTGTAGTAACTGTAAAATAACTAACGTAAACTGGACATTTTTGGTTTAGGAACCTTGAAAATGCTTGACTTTTACTCTTAATAAGCTGTACGAACTCTGTTATTAGTAGCATCAAAATATTCTTAAAGTAGTCATTTTGCAGAATAATGGATATTTGGACTATTGAACATCACTTTAATATAGCAGCTGGTAAATGTGGAGCTTATTTTAATATATAGTATACATACACCCCTCCCCCCCCAGGGATCAATAAAGTCTTCATATAATATGTCATTTATTTGTTGATTACATTTTGTATAATCTGAATCTGCAAAGTTACCAATTAAATATAATGGCGTACAAGTATATAACTTGTATTATAAAATGTGAACAGTATTAAGCTGCTCCTCCATTTCCATCGACCTCCTCCTGAGCCTTGACCCCATCAGGATCCGGCATTAACTAGTTAAAAATGGGCTGCCAACACCTCTCCTGCCATATAACGCAGCGCTAGTTTCAGGTAATGAATCCACCGTGTATATTTATATCCACCCTTTCCTCCTACAGGCGACGCTGGAGTGGTTTCTCGCCCTGTGACGCTCCGGCTCCACGCGCATCAGTGACGGGAGCTCAGGTGTTGTGCACCTGCAGCGTGCGGTCAGGTGATGCTGTTGAAGCCTCCCAGAGAACCCAGCTGGTCCCCGGGCCTGACTGGGGAAGCCACGTGTCTCGCCAAACGCGGGGGAGAAGAGAGTTTTCTGGCTGCGTCACTGGTGTGACCAAGTACATTTACTCATGTACTGTACTTCAGTACAAATTCAAGGTACTTGTGCTGGAGTATTTCCATTTAATGCAACTTTATACTGCTACGCTGCTGTCTCGGCACTTCTTACTGCACATTTGTCTACAGCTACAGTCTTTCATACCCTTGTGAAAAGCACTTATCTCCAAATTCAGTGATGATGCATTTGAATATTTCTCATAAGGATTAAGTGCTCCACCTCCTTCAGCTAAATAAACTGTTTAAAATAACATCCTTGAGCTCACGAAAAGTTCAACTTTATTTTTATTTTTAGAGATTGGTTCTCACAGGACAGCGGTCCTACAAACATGATGCTCTTATAGACCATGATGCATTGCTGTAGATTCAAACTACCCACCTATTTACAGTAGTTAGAATGAGCTCAACCTGAAAGATCTGGCAACATCCAGTAATATTAATCCAGAAACATCGGACCATTTTACTGCACAATGAGCACTTGAAGTACATGCTGCTGATAATCCTCATATACTCTAACGTAAGTAAGGTTTTGCAGGATTTGTAGGTGTAGCGGAGTATTTTTGTAACGCATCTGAAGACCTCTTGCACCCCCTAAAAGCAGAGTGAACTGTGTGCTGGAGCTGTGCTGCCATTGGGACTGTAACTCTTTGGTGCATTGCTGACAAGTGGCCACTAGATGGAGCCATTTAACCAGCCTTTAAACGTGATGGCTGCCTCCCAAGTCTGCAGGAAAGGAGCGAAGGGAAAATAATGTGAATTCGAAACGCCTCATGAAACTCGAATCACACATTAGTGGAGTCAAGCTGTTGTCCCTCCGCACTCTCACCGATGCATGCCAGCACGCACACACACACACACACACACTCTCACACTCACACTCACACACACTCCTGCCTGTGTGTGTGTGTGACAGAGATTATTTTGGCCTCCTACTATGCCCACATTCCTGCCATGTATGTGTGACAGCACTCTGTCACCCAGTGAGGACTTGCAGGCTTTTCCAGGGCCTTCCAGGAACTGTCGCAGCTGCTGCATCCGATTCATGAATCGGTCAAACCTCAGCAGGAAACGCGTGATGTGGCATGTTCCTGTGTGACCTACTCCCTTATTCCCTTTATGGGCCGTGATTAGTGACGCCGGTCATTTGAAGGTTTCACTGGAATCTGCACAAAAACATGCAGTGACAGTGAATGGTTGACAAAACCCGGTAAAGGCCACAATAAACATGGCAATGAAATACACACAGTGTGTAGGCTACACAACAACCGGGGTGTTTGTTTATTCCTTTAACAAGGACAGAACACAGTGATGTGCTTGAATTGCCCACAAGGGCATTAAATGATTTATTTTTTACCAAAAGGATATCTTTCACATGTTGGAGTACTCCTTAAAAAAAACAAACTATAAAATTAAAAATAGCTCTCGAAATTGGATGTACGCATGCAGTGTACGGTAAATATTATTTGTAAAGATAATATGTACTTGGATGTAATTAAGCTACTGTATGGTACTAAATAAAGTTAAAAAAACTAAAAAAAGTTAAAACATGCAACAGAAAAGCATAGAATACAGCATGCAAAACAATAAAAGGAAACTATTATTAATATTATTATGATCTTTCAGGGCAACAATGTTGTATCGGCAGGCAACAACATAAAACGGTCACACTGGCACAATAAAAGCGAGGCTGCAATGGAGGACTTGTGGTTCAAAAAACACTGTGTCAACAAACTGGGCTGTTCTCGCGTTATTCTCGCGTTGTCCCGTTTTAATCTTTAGATTTTACAGCAATAAATGTAAAATCTGCTGCTTCCCTGTGAGGAGGAACAGTAATCCAACCCCCCACCCTGTCACGCGGCCGTGGCATGGGGAAACCTGTGGGCGGAGACTGTGACCTATTTTTGGCCAATGGGAGGCCGGGAGAGGCAGCGAGCGACCTAGTTTCAGCCAATCGCGGCGCGGCAGTGTCGCCGGTAGGCAACAGTCGGCGCGTGCCGGAGCCATGTGCTTCTTCGGCGTTGGGAGCGCGAGGAGGCAGCCAGGGACAGCGCGCGGCTTTAAAGCAACAACACAGCTACATGTGATATATAGATATAGATATATAGATATATAGATATAGATATAGATATAGATATAGATATATATAGATATATAGATATAGATATAGATATATAGATATATAGATATAGATATATAGATATATA
>JAVQJF010057514.1:0-56137 GCA_036023855.1 Gadopsis marmoratus
TTTGCCGGCACACCCGTGCCTCCACACGTGGAAACCCCGGACCCCAAAAAAAAAAAAAAAAAAAAAAAAAAAGTCCGTCAATCACCACAACTGCACAGCTGAGCGGTACCATTAGTTAACTAGTTAGTTCTGGGGAAAACAGTTAATTAACTCACCATTTATGTCTCCTCGAACGTTACGCGGACCGCGCGCTCGGTCCACTTTCTTTGGGGGGTCAAGCTGGTCAGAGAGAAGCACAGTTTCATCACGACATCAGCGCAAAACGGTCATAGCAGCAGCTATCTAGCATGTTTAGCTAACATGCTAACGAACGACGGGGCAAGTTAAATTAGCCCCAATTCCGACGGGGGTCACCTTTTTAAAAAAAAAAACAAATAAAAAAACAAATAAACTTACCTGCGTGCGTGGAGCTGTTGTCGCGTCCTGAGCGTCGACGGCAGCCGCCCACGAGTCTTCAGACATTCTCAAACATTAATTCTGTGCCGCTTCGGAGGCAAACGACACTTTCACCAACGAGCTCGACCCACCAGCGTGAGCGACGCGCAGACCTGGGACCAGCCTCGAGCCGAACGCGCGTTGCCTTCACGCTCGTCGGACGTTTTAACAGCCAGCAGCAACCAATTAAAGTGGTAAATAGGCGACACATTGGAAGCACCTGGTTGTTTTACATCATAGGCGTGTCCAGAGGAGGGGGGGGGGCGGGCACGGGCCACCCTTGGAATCTGATTGGCCACCCCAGGGGCCACCCCGCCATCCGAAACTGTGATTGGCTTACGGCCAAGTCAGAGGCGGCACCTCGTTTGAACCGTTTGGCGACGCCCGAACTTTGTTTCCAGTCTTGCGAGCTTAGGTTCCGGACGCTACTTGTCGCTGAAAAACGAGTATAATGTCTGCTACTGTGGTTTAAAAACGTTTTAGCTGTGTAACGTTAGTAAGCAAATAAGTTCCCCCTGTCTCGCTCAGTGTTCGTGATGATGTAACGCAGGTCTTTCATCTGGGCTCGTTAGCAAACCTGTCGTCAACGACGGTGACGCTAACCGTATAAATACTGTATGTCTTGTGTCACTTTGTAGGTAAGTAAGTAAGTTTACTTTTAACGTTTCACAATTAAATGTATTGTGCAATATACAGTATACAGTGACATGTGCCTGATAGGCCTATTTTTTTTATAATTAAACTTTAAACACAGGAATGTGGCATTAGGCTATTAAACAGTGGTAGAAGTGCTCGGATCCTTTAATACTAAGTAAAAGTACCTATACAGCAATGTACAAATACTCACAAGTAAAAGTCCTGCGTGTAAAGTCCTACTTAAGTAATAGTACGGTATTGTTATCAGCTTGAAGTAGTGGTTTCATCTCTGTGAATGATATATTATTATACATAATGTGATTATTAATACTGAAATATGAGTGTAAGCAGCACCCAGTAAAGAATGTCTGGACACGCCACTGTTTACAGCGTATCTCAACATTTTTAAGTGAAGGAATCTGTAGGAAACGGTTCAGGGAACCCCTACTCTCGGCTGATTTGACCCTCCAATGACTGTTTAAAAGTGAATATTACGTTTCCGTCTCTCGCTCTGTGTGATGTTAGCTGTAAAATAAGAGTGAAATTGTTTCATAATCTTCTCTTGGCAACGGTGAAACAACATAGCTCTGATTTATTTGTTTTTAGAACGAAAAGGGAACACTTGAACGCATGTGATGTCATATTTACGAGGCATTTGACGAACACCTGAAGGCACCGTAGCTCACACAGGATCAGGTGTTTTACCAATTCAGGGGAACAGACGAATCCAAAATGTTATTTAGATCCATTAAAACCCCTCATTGCCTTTAATAACACTTTATGTTTTCCAATTTAAATTTGGTAATTAACTTTTCCTCCATGTATTAATCTGTATGAGTTCATGTTAAAGTTTATGAATCCTTCTATAAGTAACATGTATGGCATTACAACTTTGATTATGAAAGCTCTATTCACAGTAGGGCTGCAACTAGACGACATTTTTTGATTTTCTAAAGACTATTTTCTATATAGTAGGAGGCAGAAAATTCCACTTAATTTTAGATGTTGATGTTTGGATGTTAGGTGTTGAACTACAGCTGCAGCTATAGATATATATTTTTTTTACTTTTTTAATTGATTGATTAATCTTTTGGTCTATAAAATGGCAAAATGTAATGATAGATGTCCATCTAGATAGAATGTCCAAACATTCAATTTACTATCACATAAGAAATGCACCAAATTCTGACATTTGAGGAGCAGAAACTGGGGAATGTTTGTTTGGCAGTGTTGATTGAAAAATAACTAAATGTTTCAGCTCTAATACACAGCAGGTAAACGCAGGTGCTTGACATGGGAACAGAAATATTTTGATTGACACTTACCTTGTGTACGATGGGGGACACTGACACGCTGTTCAAAGCAAGTAGTCGACTAATTGGTGAGTCAGTCATTTAAGTAAAAATACTGAACATCCTCTAATTCTAGCTTCTCTAATATGATGATTTGCTTGTTTTCTTTGTCTTATGTGAGCGTACATTGAGTTTATTTGGGTTGTTGATTATTATTCGTCAGACAAAACAAGCAATTTGATGTCACTATTTTCTGACACATTAAATGATGATGAAAATAATCTTTAGTTGCAGTCCTGAAGTAATTTAAAGCAACTTAAGTTGCCTTTAACCCTCCCACTATCTGGTTGTTGTGAGAAAGGGGAAATAAGTGAGCATGAGTGTGTGTGTGTGTTTGAGAAGGCTGAGAAACCGATAGACAGTGAGAGGGAAGGATGGAGGGAAGGGGGTGGGGGTGTACAGAGTTTTATTGGCTGCAGGTTGATTCAATTTGGAGGCGGATGTTGAGCTTCAGCCACCCCCCAACCCCACACACACACACACACACACACACACACACACACACACACACACACACACACACACACACACACACACACACAGACACCATCTACATTTTCGCGACTTAATAAACATTGTCATGGTAACCTCACAGGAAAACACATGGATCAAACCGAGTGATCACAAAACATAGAGACAGCCGATCCACCCACATTGAATTTAAAACATTAAGAGCTGTCCAATCACACTGGAGAGAGGAAGAGAGAGAGATTATAGGTGATGTGAGGGAGACATGTAATGCTACCTCACCCACCCATCTGTTCCTGCAAGGTTTTTTGCTCGCTCTCCTGGTGTTACAGTACATGTAATTCACTCTGATCCCTAAAGCTGTCAAAAAGGATACCTGGATGGTTCCTGTTGTCATCAGTGTCAGGGAGGACTGGAGTGAGTGGGTGGTGCTGTTGCTTTGAATGCGCATTTGAAGGGAAGGGGGTGTTTATTAGAAGGACTAGACCCTCTGTCTCAGCCTCTCTCGCTCTCCCCCAAAGCCCTCCAACTCCAGCATCCACAGGGAGCAGGAGGAGGACGAGGGGGAGGAGAATAAATGCAACAGTTCTTGCAACCACATGTTGCTGTGCCTGATTGAATTGCTGCAGCAGCTCCTACCTACGTTCCCTCGCTTTGCACCGTGCGTCTCACTAACAATCTGGCCGCTACAGCCGTAGCTTCTGCCACCTGTGGCAGCACTCCTATTCCCTCTACGCCACAGAGAGAGAACAAAAAAGGGGAGAGGGGAGGAGGAGGAAATCGTTCATGATAAGTGGACTACTGACACAGAGAGAGATCCTTGCAGCAGCTGACACAAATGAAAGGTAAGATAATGAGGCTGATGCTGTGATCATATCAGATGGAGTTTAATGCCGCAGTGTGTCTTTTTGATGATGCATATATTAAACATCCCTGTCATTTGTTTGAAATGAAGAAAAGGTCGACCAGGCAGATGATTAAAACTGCCACCTCGATTTTTACACTGTAAACAGATATCCGGACACTGTGTTCCAACAGGTGGTTGCCACAGCATCTGCCCTCTGTTTTGACACTAATGAGTGCAGAGGAGTGTGGCAATGAGAGTTGATGGTTCGGTGGTCTTTTTGCAAGACCCAGGAGGGCAGCAGGGTGATTCATGTGCCTGAGCCAACCAGGAGAGATGCATCCTAGGACTGTCACTTTTAACACTAACTACTATAAGCTGAGGATGCCTTGTCATGCAGCTCGTGGAAATGTTGTTTTTTAAAGCATATTGTTAACTTTTGAATCTATACCACCTTTTGTACAAGATATATCTTCAATTTCACATTCATTTGTAATTGTTTATTGATGTTTGCTGTCTGTTTATCATCACTTATGTTGCAAGCATTGGGATTGGGAGTTTGCAGTACAGCTGTGCTTGAATTTTTCTTTTATTAAGTCTTTCTTTTTTTCACCGGTACGAGGAGATTGCTTCCGTAGAGGGGATGAAGGGATTTCGTCTGAATCTGTGGTCAACTGGACACACGATGGCACTGTTGAGGCAGACAACTAACTAGTTTGTGATTACATCTGTATGACCTTTTTCCGCACTAAAAATAACCATGTGGGGCCCGAAACCCTGGTTTGACTATTAGAAAGGCTGATCGAACGTGTTATCGATCCTGAAGGGCTTCTTATGTAGCCAGGGAGTGTGAGTGTTGTTTCTGTGGAGGGCAGTTGAGCCTTCTAAGTGAATATGACTTCGTGGTTTGGGTGAAGGAAAGAGATTGCCTGGTGTTTTAAATGCAATCAGTCACAGTATCACGAATAAGGGAACGCATTAGCGACGTTAATGGTCAGTCTGCAGGCAAACAGCCGAGCAAGCGAGCACAGCTGTCTCTATGGAAATTGCTTTCGTCATCACACTTGCTATTAAGCCTGTGCTGGGGCTCCTGTCGTAGAGCAGACAGACCCTTGACAGCACATAACAAAGATTGCTGGCGGATGACATTTAACAATGAAGATAATTATATATAATTTTATTGTATCTTACATAATTAGCAGCGCTGAATCCCCCCCAGAGTATTTATCATCATGTATCTGAAGTTTCTCACATGGCACTGAATGCAGTTTGTCCTCTCCTGTTGCATTGTTGGTGTGTTGTAATGATGAACCCTCCCTAGATTTGTTTTATTGCTGTGACCTTTATCTCATTTGCTCAAAGTACCTCAACCTAAGGCTCCTTGGTTTGACATGATATCGTTTAACATTATTGAGGTTGGAAGATCTATAAAACCTGTTGCACTGATATGTAGATAGCTGCTATTAGAGTATGAGACACTGCTGTGTGTTTGATGTTACTGTAACAAAATTGATAAAAAAAAGTAGTGTTCAACATTAAGTAAATACGTACACAATTATAGAATAAATAATCACATCATGAAATTGTAAGAAAACATGAGACATTTTTATTTCAACATGCCCTTTTTCATAATGGCATTATTTTATCAGTAACACATTTATGTCATACCACTTCATAATATCACTTTTTTTTTTAAAACTGTTTTTTGACATTGTGTCAACACACCAGGATCCTAAAACCAGCACGATGCCTGGGCTCATTAACAAGGAGAACCGGAGCGCTCTGCCCCTCAGTGTCTCTGACATCACTTCCTGTGTCAGGGGTTATACTCTGGCCTTGACAGCCTCTATGACTTACGAAAATATTGAGGATCATGCAATTGAGGGTGAGTGTGTACACTACATGAGACTAGACGGTAGCCACATTGTACTAATTTAAACCCACTATGCTCTGAAACACACTGTTGAATTAATTACTTTCACTAATTCACTATTTTTCACATTTTTTGATTCAATATGTGTAATTGCTTATTTGCTGCCTCTGGTTGACGCAGTTATTCATGTGTTTTTTTTCTCCCTCCTACTGCCTGTCAGGGATGTTCATTTATCCACTGGAGGAAAATTCTATTGTTGTGGGGTTCGAGTCTATGATATCAAGTCAGATTATAACCCTGCAAGTCAAAGACAAGGCAAAAATTGATGACTGTTATCTGGATTTCTGCAACACAGCTAACGGAGCCGCCCAGAGTGGCAGCGGTAAGGTTAAAGCTGCTCTAATCAATATTCTTATATTAGCAATGGGTCAATTTACTATGTGTAATGTGAAAGGGGTCGCCTGTAGTGATGAACCCACGGAGAATTATCTCCTGCCTCTGCAGTTCCCCTTCAACTCTATAGACCATTTTAGCATTGATATACTTAACTTAAACAATGTAGTGCAAATACCTTCTGTAGAATTAACTCTGAGGACAATCTGTTGGAGGTTCTGTACGGAGTACTCCCTATTAGCGGAGCAGGAGTGATTATTATATTGATCAATTTTAGACAAGATTAACGAGAAGAATCAAGGATGAAATCAAAAAACATATGCTTAAATGAGTCTACACTGAATGAGCAGATATTTAAGGCATCAAAGATAACTTAGCTTGGATGCCTTGAGAAGATTAAAACATTTGGTTGTTTACTAATCTGGTCTGGTGTTACAGGACACATAGTGATGGATGAGGATTTGGAGAGAACTGTGTTGGTGGTTAACCTTGGGATCATCCCTCCTATGGAGACGGTCCATATTCTGGTTAGTACCTCCTCTGAGCTCTCCACCCTGCCCAGTGGCGGCATCATGGTCTCATCGCCACCGGTGTGTACACCGCGGGTACAGAGGACCATCAATGAGGAGCAGGGACTATCGCCAAACTTCTCCAGAATGTAAGAATAAACAGATACATTCATGAAAACGATATAAAAGTCACTTTCTTTTTGATATAACAGCATGTTACATGTTTGAATTTGATGTATTTTAACATTTGATACTTGGATGGATACTTTTAGGCGGGACAGGCATGCTTGTACCTCAAGTCCTCATGATCAAACTCCCAGCTCCCATCAGCTGTGGTGGGCTTCACTGCTGGAGGAGGAGGTTATCAACTCGATGGACTACGAGTTTAACTTCCAGCTGGAGATTCGGGCTCCCTATCTCCTCGCAGGTTAGAGAATTAACGAATACTAGTGACAGGGAAAGCAGATGTGCTAGGTATTTTCAGCGCTCCATGAAAGCTCTTACATCTGCAATAAGAACTAATAATTGTGACGCATCCTGCAGAAAAGGACAACAAAGTAGGAGTGAAGGAGTGATTTGACATTTTGGGAAATATGCTAATCTGCTTTCTTGCCATGAGTTACTCTCATGTTTGTCCATCCGATACAAAGCTAGCCATTTCCCCCTGTTTCCAGTCTTTATGCTAAGCTAAGCTAATGGTCGGCTGGCTGTAGCTTCACATTTATCTTACAGATATGAGAGTGGCATTGATCTTCCCATTAAACTCTCGGGCAAGAGAGCGTGTTTAACAAATTTAAAATGTGATTTCCAAAATGTGAAACTATTTCTTTTAAACTTAACAACTTTGATTTTAGCATTTGCTGGTTGTTTATTCATCATGTTTGCTCAAACTACAACAGCACTTGAAGGCATCAGTGCCTACGTTATCTTGCTTTTTAAATCTTTTGGAAATGTGTGCTCTTATAAATGTGAGCAGTTTCAGTGGGCCCTGTTGGTTTGCTATTGCTGTTGTTACTGGAGGACGAGCCTCTGGTTATTTGACCTGCTGTGGTCGTTGCTGTGTGTAGGCGTAGAGAGCCCGTCTCATGCTATCCGAGCTGATGCAGACCCTCTGGCCCGCTCTGCCACCAGCGTCGTCATCACTCTGGCTGACAAGTACACTTACGACTGTCCTGTCAAAATCCTCATCTACCCCAGTGGTAGGTCCCCAGCTTCAACACTCACTCAGACACAGCCCTGCAATTAGTCTTTCCTCTCCAGTACAATATTTTGAAATTGTTTACTTCACCTCTATCAGGCTTTTATTTTTTACAGCATTGTTCGTGTTAAGCTTATAATCAGATCAAGTGCAAGGTGACTCAGCGCCTCACTTTGTGTGTGTATGCGAGTGCCTCATAAAGAAAGAGTGCTCTCCTGTTGTTAATGTATGACATGCCAGCGGAGTCCGACTCCATTGTGTGGGTGTGCAGCGTCAGGGTTATTTTTTTTTTTGCCCCCTGTTCTCTCGTCTCTCTCTCATTGCCATCTTGACCTACATTATGTGTGGGCCAGTTGTCTCCCAGAGGCAGGAATGAGCCCCAGCCTCACTGATCCAATAGGCCTCTTATGAAGGTCTTTATTTTTTATATTTTTTTTTGTCCTCCACAAGCAGACCTGCTGCCAATGCTGGGCAATTTGATTCAGCTCAGACTGGTGCTGCAGTTTCAGTCACAACATGGATGCTCAGCTCGAGCAGAGAGATGGAGGAAACAGACATACATGTGTGTTATACCAAACAAAACATAAAGGTCTGTTTTCATCATCAGCTTGGTAGATTAATGGCCAGAAACACAGGCTGTGTGTCATATAAATTACTGCATGGTTTCTGCAGAGCTTTAGACTTTCTAATACTACATAGAATGCAAGTAATACCTGTTTAGTAATTAAACCAGCCAAAGTACGAAAGATGTATATGAAAACCGGCCTGGAGTTAGTCACCAAGTGAATATATTCAAATCAAATCAAACTTTATTTGTATAGCACCTTTTATACAGGTTATTGCAGTTCAAAGTGCTTTACATAGACCATTAAAACAACAGAAAAAAAAAAGCTAGACTAAAAACTACCTAAAATTATGCTGTTTTCTTGAGACCCAGATGTGATACAGCCTCTTTATTCTCACATCAATATCGGGATGATTCTGCACTACTGATTACCATACTCCCCCACACTGTGCTACTACCTGGTGTCAATGTCGGCCATCTGTTTTCTAATCTGTCTGTAATATTTATATTCATCTCAACTTCCTGATTAACCATGTCCCTTTAGAGCCTCATCTGCCACATGTGCTCGTTGAAAATGGAGACATGACGCAGGAGGAGTATGATGAGTATCTTCACGGCCGGAGTGACTTCATCAAGGCCACCAAGAAGGACTCTAGCAATGAGAGGAAAGTGAGTGTGTCATCGATATCAGCACCATGCATGTACCTGAATTGAGGGCAACGCTTATCATACCAATATCATTTTGAGGAGAGTGGTAGAGAATACATACACAGTAGTGCAATATCAGGAACAGTAGTACTATTTTTGTGAAGCTGCAGCGATTGTACGCCACCTTGTTTTGTTACAGCTAACAATATAATACAATACAATACTATGATACCGCGCACTATGGTTTCAGAAATACCATAGGTTTGGATCAGCTGCTGTCTGACACAGTCTCAACAAATACTGAACACTATGATCTATGCAAAGGCAAAGAGCAGTAACTACAGAACCAGGGAATTTGAGAAAAAAAGGGGTTCAGGTTTTCAGACGGGCAGATAGACGGGTTGTAATGCCTTCACTACCATTATTTTACACAAAAACCCATTGCCATGCAACATATAATACCTAAAAATGCAGATACTGCACTAATGACAGAATGTTATGGGGAAGAAGCAGTATCTATTAGCAAAATGTGTTCTTTGCGCTTTCTTGTCCATCTTGACTTTTTAATTAAAGAAGATTTGAATAATTAACAGTCCATAGTTCATAGGAATTAAATCCATCTGTTTTGCAAGGTGTCTGTTGTCTACTATATTATACTCCATATATATAACATACTCAAAGATTTTTATATTGAAATAATATAAGAAATACATTTTCAATTTTAGACATTTAAATATGTGATTTAAAGGCAGATTAACCACACAAAATCATTAGTCAAGAGCTCAGATGGCAGTTACCGCTGCCATTAGTTTGACTTGAGATTTTGATGAGACGTAGCTACCTACATTTGCTATGTGGAAAAACAAACTACAAAGATGTGTGTCAGCAAAATGGTTTTTCACAGTGTATAAAAGTCAGAGGCTGAGAGACAGTCCTCTGAGCAGCATAACTTAGTGTTGTGTGAGTTGTTGAACATATCTGTATGTAATATAACTCTCTTGCGAGAATAAATCTACTGAATATCGATTCTAATCCTGGTGTTGAGTAAATATTTTTCTAACATTACAGTACTGCGTTTGGCTTTGTTATATACGCTAAGTTGCGTCCATTCACATTTTCTATGATGAGGTAGTTAAGTGACCAGCAGACCGAAGCAGAAGGAAAAAGAGCACTTAGCCATAAAAATGGGTTTCTATGGAAACACTCCAAAGACTTGCCACATTATGTCTAGAATTTACTGCACATTTACAAAAATTGATGCTATCTATCTATCTATCTATCTGATCACTCACTTTTGGCCCTTTTTTAAAGTGTTAAATTACAGCCTGCGCAATGTACACAGAAAGTGCAGATATCTCATGATGCCAAATCATCCATAATTTATGCTTTATAATTTTGAATCCTCTGTCTTTACAGGTAGATATCATTCACAGGCGACTCCATAAGGACATCCTCCGCAACCCCGTGGTCATGTTGAACTTTTGTCCAGACCTCAAGTCTATCAGCTCAGACCTGAGGAAGGTTCACGGCGAGTTTATCTTCCTCATTGACCGCAGCGGCAGCATGAGCGGGGTTAACATCAACCGTGTGAAGGTATTCTAATCGCGGTGTTACATTCATGGCACAGATGCTAATGCAGACGTACATCAAGGCACACACTGATTTGCATATTAATTTGTTTGCACATCATCGCCGGTTTAAAGATGGGCTTTTTTAAGATGATAAAAAGATTAAATTGAAAGCTAATGCATCAAAACACATGCAGTATGTCATCCATTCAATTCAATTTTGTTTATATAGCACCAACTCATAGAAGTCTCAGGGCACTTTTCATACAGAGCAGATCCAGACTGAACTCTTTCGTACTTATTAATAAGATGCTGTATAATTGCTTTCTAGGCTCACATCCAAACTGATTCTGCAGCCTTCGGAGATTTCAGATGTGGTTAGCTAGCTGTGTGAAGGGCATGTACACAAGGATATTGATCAGACAAATCATTCACTGTTCACCAAATGTCTCCCAGTCGCTAGGGTTTTCGACAGCAAGTCTTTGAGGTCTTGTCAGACTTCATGTGACGTTTCTTCAATACCTACAGAGCCGACTAAGGATCGTTGAAGGCTCAGGAGCATATTCTTTTTCAACATGTTTTAATGTTATATGGCTGCTTGTGCACTAACCCTGCCCTACGATGTGATGTTTATTTGTGACTCAGACTCAGGTTTTTATTGGATGTGTCTGATTCAACAGAGTGTGGGCTTAAGGCCAGCACGGTGCTGTAATGACAATTTACCACTGATCTTCTTGAAATCCTGCAAACCTTTAAAATATCTCCCAAAACAGCAACATTTGAACTACAGATATTGAATTCTTTCTTTGTTAATGCAGCTGAACAGGCATTTTATTATAAATTGTCTGACTGATCATCTAGTCTTTGTGCTCTTCACTTGAATGAAGGCTGATATAAGTGGTATTCCTCTGTAAACCTCTCCTCTGTCGTAGAAGAGGCATTGATGGAAGAAAAGACACTGCATGATGCCACTCACTCTTCTCTTTGAGAAAATCTGCCGTGCAGCGATGGCAGCTGTGTAGAGCGCCGTGCTTCCATTCGACCAGAGATCAGCAGACGTAGTCGTATTGCAGTGGAAATGATCACATTACAGGACATTAAGCAACTAATGAGCACAAGAGCTTTGCCTTTTATTTCCATGGCCTTTGTTGTGTTCTATCTTCTGGACATTAACTTGATCTGCTCTCGGTGCCTCTCTCAGGATGCCATCGTGGTGATTCTCAAGAGCCTTGTGCCAGGCTGCCTTTTTAACATCATAGGCTTCGGCTCTACGTTCAAATCACTATTCACAACCAGCCAGAACTATGAGGAGGTAAAGACGTTCTGTACTACATTACTGCATGATGTGTTACCTAATTTGATAGAAACTTGATACAGATGTCATGCACATTGTCTGTGCTATGAGATACTGTAACTCAAGAAACTGCAATTTATCTTTTCTCCTCCTCATTTTCACAACCCCAGGAAGCCCTGGCCCTGGCTTGTGAGTATGTCAGGAAGATCAGAGCTGACATGGGGGGGACCAACATCCTGGCACCGCTCAACTGGCTCCTGAGGCAGCCGATGGTCAGCGGACACCCCCGTCTGCTCTTCCTGCTCACCGACGGGGCCGTCAGCAACACAGGCAAAGTTATCGAGCTGGTCCGCAGCAATGCACGCTACATCAGGCAAGCATTACTGTTAACGCACTCAGGCTGATAACTGAGCTCCACTCTGAATGTTAGAATGAGGGGAAAAGATCAATACTGAGTGACACTGTTAGGGATATTTTCATTAATGTGTAATAGGAACGTTTGTTGGCAAAGCTGCCATGGCCTCCAAACACATTACCAAATGACCCATTTGATGCTAAATGTGATTTGTACACTCACACTGACATGAATGTGTTTGAGATAGCTGCTTGATTATTATGAGTTAAAAGTAGCTACTGTAGTTGTTACTGTAGTAACAGCACTGGCAGAGAAGCCACTGTATGTGTCAAAGCAAATGCTAATAAATTCATCTTTGTTTATGCTCATGATGCAAATAGCAAAAGCACTGCTCACGGATAACATAACATGGACTAGTTTATCTGCATCTTTTTGAGACAGGATGTGCCTGATTTTTGCAATGTTAAGTAAAAGGACATATCCTGATCAAAGATAACGCCAAGATTCCTTACGGTGGCGCTGGAGACCAGGGCAATGCCAACTAGAGAAACTATATCTTTAGATAATGTGTTTCGGAGGTGTTCGGGGCCATGTAACTTCAATTTTGTCTGAGTTTACATTCGAAAATTGCAGGTCATGCAGGTTTTCATGTCCTTGAGGCATGCTTGAAGTTTAACCAATTGATTAGTTTCATCTGGCTTGATTGATAAATATAATTGGGTGTCATCTGCATAACAATTAACATTTATGGGGTGTTTCCTAATAATATTTCCTAGAGGAAGCATATATAAGGTGAATAGAACTGGTCCAAGCACAGAACATTGTGGAACTTTGGCGTGCGTGGAGAATTCATCATTAACATGTACAAATTGATATCGATCTGATAAATAGGACTTAAACCAGCTTAGTGTGGTGCCTTTAATTACAATTAGATGTTTCAGTCTCTGTAATAGAATGTGATGGTCAATGGTATCAAATGTAGCAAAAAGATCTAACAAGATAAGTACAGAGACAAGTCCTTTATCTGATGCAATTAGCCAGTCATTTTTACCTTTCACCAGTGCTGTCTCTGTGCTATGATGCACTCTAAATCCTGACTGAAGAGAGAGAAGCCATCACTAATTGCTAAGCTAAAGTGCGGTAGTAAGCTACTGAATAGCGTGTAGACACCTGTGGGATAGGCGGAGAATCGCTAACTAGCCGCTGTAGTGAAGAATATCGCAAAACACACAACCAGCAACACAGATGACACTGGCAACCAGAAATGAGGCAATACGCTTACCGCAGTACGTCATCATGTCAAGGGCCAATAGGGTTCATCCCATCATTATGGAGCTTTAATAGTCCTCTCAAAATGAAATCCGGGAGTGTGCATTGAATGTCGTGTGAATGTCAAACATCATATATATCACTACAAAGAATCTGTCACTCGGGCAACATTTGTGCAGCGTTGATTTCAATCAAAAAAAGAACATTGTTTTAAAGCTACATCTAGAGGAAGACTGCAAACACCAACTGTCAGCTGAGAGTGAGCACCGGTGGCACAATAGGTCTGCAGTACACAGGGAAATCATTTCATTTTGCAGCTTGCATTTAAGTCTCAAGCTGCGAATCCCTTTCCTGACTCACTTTGGAAATAATTGATTTTGTCTTCCCCCTTTTAATGGATGGCTGCCCCCCAGATGATGGCATTAAGTACACAGAGCTTGGCCAATTCATCGACACTTCCTGGGCCATTATCACACTATGCGTACAAATCAGTGCAGCCAGTCAGAGACAAAACCAAACAACGATGAATCTCTGTTCCCGACTGTGTAGAGGGTGACATTTCCGTTTTAATCTGCGCTCTTTGATCTCATGAAAAATGCAAAGGGACGTAGCTGATGCGACGAAATTAGCTAGCTCATCCCTCGCGGAAAAATGCCATAAAAATGGAAAGATAAAGCATCAGCAGCCAACCTCCCCGGAGAACTCTGATAAGCGGCAGGCATGTCACAACTCTGCACCATGTAAGATGATTTCCTGTTTGGCTCTTGTTTTTCCCCCAAAATCCGTGTTTGATGAATTAGTTCATATCTCTTCGAAATGTGTGCACATCCTGAGGAGACACCTGTTATCATGCAGATATCTCTTTGATCTGTCCAAGGAGCTGCAGTGCTTAATGTGTTTGTGCAGATGTTTTACGTTCGGCATAGGACAAAACGCTTGCAGGAGGCTGGTGCAGGGACTGGCCACTGTTTCCAAAGGAACAGCAGAGTTCCTGGCTGACGGAGAGAGGATGCAGCCCAAGGTACTCATATCCAGCTTTGTGTTTCACTCCTAACGACAGTCAGCTATTCTGAGGGCCTCTGGAGAGCCATTATGCAGTGATTTCTAAGCACCGACTGTCTGCCACTGATACCAATTAGGAAATCATATCTCAGAGACGCCATTTGGTTTATGTACTGGTCAGGGAGAAGCTGTATTTTACATCTGAAAGTCTACTTTAGTCTGCTTATTTTTGCTCCACAGATGATAAAGTCCCTGAAGAAAACCATGTCTCCAGTACTCAGTGACATTTCCATCGAATGGCTCTTTCCTGAGACCAAAGAAGTGCTGCTGTCCCCTGTGGGCAACACCTTCCTGTTTCCCGGGGACAGTCTGATCGGCTACAGTGTGGTTTGCGACACCACCCGCTATCACGCCAACCCCAAATCTGTAAGTGCAAGACATCTGCCGAGAGAAGATAAATGACTGCATGCAGGATGACTTTCTGTGTTTTGTTAATATTTCAGAACGACCTGTCCGTTACCTCTGAAAGGTGTTCCTAGGGAGATAAAAAGTCCTAGCATAACTATGAAGAAGCACTTGTCTTGGATGTGTCACCTACTTAAAATCTCAACAGGATAAGAGGAGGCGATACAGCATGATGCATTCCATTGAGTCAGCCAGCTCTGTGTTTTACCACTCTCAAGAAGAGGACCCGGGGAAGACAGCTGCCGACAGTCAGGGGTCCTACAGGGAAGCACTCTCTGGCCTTCTGTATGACTCATACCAGGACTCCCTGTTAGACAGCAGCCCTGCCACCACGGAGCAAGACAGCGTGGGTAAGAAACTACAGTACACATATCCTGAATGAACATGCTAGCAAGAAAAACATTACCTGCTAAACAAAAGTCCCCAGGAAGTGTACCAGGCTTTAAAGCCAATTTGACATAGTGGCCAAACCGTGTGATTACAACTTCCAGGTCCAACATGTGACGCACACGGGCCCCAAAATACTTTATCCCATAAATTGTGAAAGTGACGCCTGTAAATCAGTGGATCACTGTGATTGAGCCGGAGTCCCGAGCGGCTGGGAGGCGAGGTTTAAGGAAACGCTATGCGAAAAATCCAGGTTATTTTATATGTGGGAAGTTGAACTTTTTTGGCTTCATGCGCCATTGAGCAACTTTCATAGGAATGAACGGGGCCCCGCCTCCGACGCTGTATCCAGTTCTCTTTATACATCCATGGCTAAACGACAGAATGTAAGCATAGTGTGAGCATATTAGCATGCTGATGTTAGCATTTAGCTCATCACTGTGCCAGAATACAGGCTCACACAGAGCTGCTAGTGGTTGGTAATGATAGTGGTTGTCATTGCACATGCCAACCAGCTGTATAGTCTTTTTATTCCAAATTGATTTGACTGACTTTTTAGAAATGTACAGTGAGTCACTTATATTCCCAGGATATTCCTGTTCAGGAAAGACTGGCCATCATAAGGAAAAGCTGTGGTGAACTGGGCATCTTTGGAATCATTATAGTGTTAACAATCTTGAGTCGGCAATCAGCAATTCAGAGTTGTCGAAACTAAAAATGATTTGTATTGAAAAATTAATGGATTGTTATTTTGACATTTTTTGGATTGACTATGTCTATGTTTGAATCAGGGTTGGATTGTACAACATCTCCGAGAAGGCGTGCATACAGTACCAACCAGATAATAGACTACAACCCGGCAAAGAAGGTCTACACTCCCAGTGATCCCAGCTCCGGGGTGGCAAAGAATCCACTGAGGAGAGCCAAAGTCCAGGAGCTGATAGGCCAGACCAGCCCTGAGCACGAGGCGCAGTGGAGGAACGACTACCAGGTGTGGTCCCGCGCTGTAAGGCACGACATTGACACGATTGCTTTTTAAGATGAGCTGCACTGGTTTAGTTTGTAAAATGGGTCAGGACTTATTTCTGAATCTGTTTGGTAATTTAGCTGTAGCTCACAGATCTCAAATCTGTGCTTCCAAAGTGAGCTTTCTGTAATAATGATAATGCACATGTGCACACTATATAAACCACAATCTTTTTATAAAGGCAGGACAATCTTATTTTGTATCACTATACAGTTGTCATATTGTCATAATATGTAAAAAATGATGATGATTTGTATTCAGACTGTGCTGACATATTAAACAGCCACCTGACCCTTGTCTGGGCTGGAGTATAATCAAGAGCAGACTAATGTGCTCTCCTCAGTAATGAGTGGCAACATTTATGAATGGTAATGAGGTCTGAATATTACTCAGGGAGCATCCTAGTATAACTAAACAGAATTAAGCAGGCTGTGAAGAAATCATATCTTCTCTTGGTGATTTCAGCTGAGCCATTGCACTCATGCCATGATTAATCTGTATCTCATAATTGAATGTTAATATAGTAACTTTTAATTTATTTGTTTGTGTGTTGCCACACAAACTGCATACATATGAATTAACCAGTGCTGACAAGATAAAGCCAGGATAAACAAACCTTCTGTTACATTCATTCAATTTTATCATACTGCAAAAATCTAATTAATCTTATCAATTAGAGCCGAAATGATTAGTGGATGAATCAGTCGATCAATAGAAAATTACATGTTATTTTGATAATGTTTAAGTCACGTTTTAGGCAAAAATTCCAAAGCATTCCTTTGTTCTAGCTTCTCAAATGTGAGCATTTGCTGCTTTTTTCTTTGTCTTACGTGATAAAAAGCTGAATATCTTTGGGTTTTGTTCTTTCTTCAGACAAAATTAGGAACGTGATCACATCAAGTTGAGCTTTAGGAAAAACAGAGATTTTAGGCATTTTTCACTATTTTCTGACATTTTATAAACCAATCAACTACAGGATTAAACGAGAAAATGAACAGCACATTACTTGTTAATTGCAGCCCTATTTGCAATAAAGGTGATTTGCATGAGTGTCATCAAACAGTAAGAGTTTGGGAATCTTCATGGTCTTGAGCGTCCAACCGTCTTGCACCTAAACATTATTTTCTTTTAGTGTTTTTTCTTATGATACTTTGTGGTTTTCCTTTTAAATGCAATCTGTACAGCATGCCACTAATCACTTGAAATCACCTAGAAACACGAGGTTTAGTGAACACACTGAAATTGCCAGAACTACAATTAGTAGATCAGGTTCCATATCTTATTAAAACTGGACAGCATCAGGGCATTTTCAGGGTACTTTCTTTTGTTTTCAGCCACAGCTGGTGAGCCTGTGTGCCGCATCTTCCAGAGGGCGTTCCGCAAGCTGTCACAGGCCGCTCCCTCAGCAGGAGCCGCTTTTGCAGCAGGAAGCCGACACAGAGCTTCATTTCCATCCCCAGCCTCAGGACAGCCCTCCGCTCAGCGCTATCAGCGCGCCGCCTGAAGCTCGCAACACCGCTGGGGAAGATGGATTCAGATCATCCACTGAAAGCCCATCTGTTGGCAGCGTTGGAGATACAGGTGTAGACCACAAGCACAACCATTCTGTTTTGCTGAAAAACACAAAGAAGTTATCGATTTATTTAATATATCTGCAAAATCCATGATTTATGTTGGATTTAACCTGTGTGGTTTTGTGCGTTTGTTTGTTTGGTGAATATGTCTGCAAACCAAACCAATCGACACATCTTCAAGCAAGTGAACATTATAAAAGTTGTCATAAGTTTTAAAGTAATAATGGTCTTTGCCTGAAGTTACAGACACTATGATTTTCCATTTAAAATTAATAGTTTGAAAATATGCTGAATCATTTTTTTGCCAAGAGGTAGATCGATACCACTCTCACTTATGTCTGTTAAAAATTAAGCTACGACAGTTAGCTTAACTTGGCATAAAGTCTTCAAACAGGGTCAAACAGCTAGCCTGGCTCTCTCCAATGGTAACAAACTCCACCTGCCAGCACATCTAAAGTTCACTAATCAACACATTATATATCTTGTTTGTTTAATCTGGACAAAAACAAAAGTGTAAAAGTGACGTGTTGCGGTTTTGCGAGCAGTTATGTGCAGGACTTTTTCTTGGCTAGGATGCCATATTAAGTGAGACGAATTATAGTCATAAGTGAGCAGTAGCAGGTGTCAGGCTTCAGAGAGATTTGTATACATGTTGAGTAACAAATTAAATTGCATGTTAAGGAATCACACGTTGCTCCTTTGATATTTCAGATGGTTATGGACACCAGTTATGTCAAGCAGAAACCCCGCAGGACACCCAAACATCAGATCTGGCTGCAGCCAACCAGCAAGGTGACTGCAAGGCCGTGGTGTCCGGACTGCTGTGTGGGAAACCAGCGAAGTGGGAGGTTGTCTTTGATATCGAGCCCTTCCTGAACGGCCGGGAACGTGAGGAAAAGGTTCACGAGGAGCTGTGGAATGAGACCTTCCACCACCTGGCTGGACGCTCCATCATTCATGACTTTGAGCACATGGCGGATAAGGAGTGTGAGATTGAACACAGTGAGCTCTACGGGGATTTAAGTGGTTATAGGAAGATTTGGGGACGTTGACGTTAATTTGGAGTGTTTTAAGATTATAAAGACGGAGCAGGGGTGGGCCTGCTCCTGACAATTTGAATTTAATTTAAATTGATGCTTATTTGTTTTCATGCCAAGAGTTAGATGAGAGGATCGATAGCATTATCATTTTTGTCCGTTTGAAGCTATAGTCAGACAGTTACAGTAGCTTAGCTTAGCATAAAGACTGGAAACGGGGAAACGGCTAGCCTGGCTCTGTCCAAAGGTAACAAAATCTGCCAGATTAAACAAAGGGATATGATAGGTCGATTTTTCTACCTTTTGACTGAGCCAGGCTAGGTGTTTCCTCCCGAGCTAAGCTAACCGTCTCCTGTCTGTAGCTTCATATTTAACGGACGGATTTGAGAGTGGAATCAATCTCATTGAAGTCTCTGCAAGAAAGCGAATAAGCTTATTTCCAAAAAAGCTATTCCTTCAAGCTGCATTTTATGTATGAATTGTATGTTTGAAATAATCTTATGTAATATTGCAATGCAATCCTATATGTTAGATAATAATTGTATGCTTATTATAATTCACAGGCTCTGGGAGGAAGTACCAGCTATATGCTATTCACACCAGCAAGGCCTGCAATATACTGAGCAAATACACAGCGTTTGTTCCCATTGACCTGGACACTAATGAGTATTTGCACACATGTATTGAGTACATAAACCCTGGTAAGTCATATGGATGCGTGGTCTATAAAGTTTACCATGCATGTGCTACAGTATGCTATCGTGTCATTAAAGGAATAATTTCACATTTTGCGGAAACATGCTTATTCGCTTTCCTCTTTCTTCCAGAAGTTAGAGGAGATGATTGATACCACTCTCATCTGTTTGTTAAAGCTGAAGCCGGTTACAATTAGCATAGCTTAGCTTAGCATAAATACTGGAAACAGGGGGAAACAGCTAGCCTATTAACGTGTTTAGAGCTGAAACAATTAACCAATTTTAATAATCGATTAATATTTACAGTTCTTTAGCAAGAAAACAATTCTCATTTTTTTGCCTGCTGCTTTTTTTTGTGTTTTCTATAACTTAAATTAAATACTAATACTTGGATCAAAACAAGGCATCTGAAAGTGTCACCTTGGTCTGTTAAAACTTGCTATAGGTATTTTTATTTATTTTTTTTACCTTTCATAGACCGAACAATTAATCGATTAATTGAGAAAATAATCAACAAATTAATCAACAGTGAAAATAATCATTAATTCCATCCCTAGACATGTTATACCTCATTCTGTTTAAGTAAAAATGACAGTATGTGGTTTTACAGTGGGTTATATGCTGAACTTTTACTTACTGGAGTTTTGTCTTAACTTTGACGTTGCCGGGCAACCAGTGGAGACACCAGAAATTCACTGCCCCCGGCTAAGAAAGCAAATAAGCATATTTAAAAAAAAAAAAACCCAAAACTATTTAATATTGTTTCCAGGTGAAGGTCTGAAGAGGGGCTCACATTCCAGTTCTCGTTCAGGGAGCAGGAAGAACAGAGGGTACTCCATCGGACTGGGTCGCTCTCAGTCTGGCGGCATGTCAGAGGAAGCAGAAGATGTCCTGCCGCCCAACAGTATGCTGCATTTTATATATTTAGCTCACATTTCAAGCCCAACTAGAAAAACAGCAGCAGGAGCTTTCAATTCACATGTCGCTTCACTAACCAACAAGGAATAGAGCAGAAAGAAATAAGATACGGTAGAAGTCATATTTTATTTTATTTTGGGTCTACAGTAAAAGGAATGTCATTCTTTGGGGAGAAGGTGATATGAGATTTTTCAAGTTTTACGTCTACGTATTTATATTCATTCAAATGCGTCTTTGCTTTGAAATGGAAAGGTTTCAGTCTTGCATCGCCAGTCCTGGGAGCAATGAGATATAGAGCAGCTCAGAAAGCAGCATGCTGCTTTACATTAAAAATAAACATTTAAATTGGTTTTCAGTGGTGGCATAGCAACAGCAGGCGCTAAGAGTAGTACACTGCTTGAACATCTGTGGGCACAGAGGCCGATGAATTGCTTTAAAAAAGAAAAAAACTACCATTTTCTAGTTAGGTTTTGGGGGAAAAGAGGGCAAATTAAACAAAATAAAGGACAGCTGACAGTTAATTTTCAATCTTTTTGCTCATTGTCTTAGATGGAGAGGAAGGTCTCTCTCCATGCAGCACCCCCACCTCCTCCGGCTGGGAGAGATGTAGCTTCATGGAGGGTAAGTAAGTGCAGCACATCAACCGGTCAGTGAATTTGCCATATCTGATCAATTTTCCTCCCCAAAGACCTTTGACATTCACTGTCTGGCGGCCTCTTGTCGTTTGCTGAGCAACACTGTTGTATTGTTGCAAATGTGAAACATGAGATTATTGACATTTTACTCCCCTCTTCTTGTAAGTGATGACACAAGTCGACACAATTTTGTGGCATGTATTGACCAACTCTGTCTGGACCTTTTAAGAAAGAACCAATAAGCGCAGACTGAAGGCACAAACACACACACACACACACACACACACATACAAGAAGAAGTGTTTCACCTGCAGAGGAGAGACAGCTGCTGGTATATGTGTACGCCACTGCTTCATCTCAGTGGGTGTTTGTTACGTCTTTATTATGTGAGACTCATGTTGAGGACAGAATAGAAAAGTGACAGAAGATGCCACCGCTTCTTTTTCTCTCTCCCCCCCTTGTCTAACTCTGCCTCTCTGTCTCCAAGTTTCCCAAAGGAGTCCGTCTGTGACCTCTGACCAATCACAGAAGTCGGTGGAGAGCCTCTTTTCTGCCAGGTGGGTGATTGGAGACTGGCCGGCTACATAAATGTGGGGACTTCATCTGTATAATTATTATTAACTGCTGCCTTGCAATGCAGAGGACCTTTTAACATCTTCATCTTTATCCATTTCTACCAGCTGAGGTTGACCTTTAGAGCATGCTGTCTTGAGGGTTATGTATCAGGACACTACTGGACTACTCCATGACCTGTCGTGTCCACGTAATGATGATTGACAATTTCTTGTCCTTTGAAAAACAAGACTGAAAGAAATGCTAGCGGCTCGTTGAGGCTGTACTCGAAAGGCGAAGGCTGGGTGAAAAGCCAGACACCATAATTGCTTAAGTATGAGGATAATGGCACACATGGGCAGACTCCTGGAAATTATTCACTGTTGTGCTCGTTTGTTCACATGAAAAGTGACAGAAAGAGAGCTGGAGAGAGTTCAAACCCTGCTTACTGTCTCACCTCCACACTCCTGGACAATCACAGAGTGAAGTGAGTGTGAATGTTGGATTGTCAGTTTCGGAAAGTTTTCAGAAATTGTCTGAAAAAGTAAAGGGATCACCAGATTTATCAGAATTCATCCTGAGGGGGTTGAGATATTTCAACCAACACTGCCATTTCTAGATGCAAATCTACAGATGTACCAGAATAATTAAAAAACAATTGTACACTGTGATTTAAATCTGCTACTCGATCTCCTCTGTAAGGTTGGCACTCAGCAGGACTCGTCTCCTGACTCGTGCTGCCAAAGGATTCATGTGTCGATCTCACAGCAAGTCTAGTGATTCAACGGGAGAGAGCGAAAACGAGAACAAAGACTACATTCCTCTGGTGGGTAGCAGACCTGTACATGCGAATGCTCTGTCGACCTGTAGTTTTATTTATTTATTTTTTGATGGATACTAATTTGAACTGACTGCAGATTTGTCTAAAGAGTTAGAGTTCAACAATAAGCAGTAGCAGTTCCAAGCTGTTCTGAATAGTCTGGAGGGCTACAGTGTGCAGTATGTAAAAGGGTGCTGTATCCTCGATTAAAATCCAAACCGAAGACCTTTACTGATGATACTTGTCCCGCTTGATTCACGCTATATGTCACTATTAATTTTATCCATGAGGAGTTGTATGATCTTAGCCAATTGAACTGAAAACATGCAACAATTTGACAGGTTTTCTTTACAAATCTGGTGAAAAAGCAATCTATAATATATTCTGCTTTTCTGATCATTGTCTTCATTCCTATTCCTAGTAAAAGAAAAAGCCAGCGAGAGAGCATTCCTCTATTATTCAAACCTTTGCTTAGGGGCCTAAAGCAGTGTCCAGGCTCACTGTAATATTGTAAGTCCATACTCTGCCTCTCCCTGACACCACCAAGACCTTGAAGGAGACTCTAATTATACTGTGCACACCACTGTGTTCATGTATTAAACATCACTTTACAAATCCAGTGGAAAGAATACATTGCTGCCTCCAAAATGATCCAACTGCTGATTGGAGGTGGAAGTGATGAACCATAGAAGACTGTTACAATATGCAGCGCAGTGCAGGAGAACAGCATGCATTCAAATCAGTTCATCAGGTGCTTCCTCACAAACACAAATTCCTAACTGAAGATACATTTCAGGGGCTTAAATGCACCCCCCTTCCTCCTCTACATGTATCACTACACTGCTGGTTAAAGGTTGTAAAAGACATTTTTAAAAATAAAGTAAGCTTGTACATGTCAAACTGTAATGTTTTTCCTTCTGCACAGGTGTTGTTGCAGCTGGCTAGTGGTGCATTTCCCCTGGACTTAGCTCTGTGTGATGCCATTAGCGTGCCCATGGACAAGCTAAAGTGGACGTCGCCCTTCAACAGCCACCGCACCAGCCTGGGCCACCTGTCTCACTCCAGCGGACGCCGTGGCGAGAGTGCTGATGACGGACGCGGATCACCGTGCGAGCCAGAAACATATCAGCAACCTGCAGAGCACACCGTAGGCATCCACAGCCCTTCTCATCTGTCCAGGAGTGCCCGGATGGATGTCGTTCCTTCCTCATTAGGCAGTCCATCCACTGCTGCTGAGCCACAGCTCTCCCCACACTCCCAGGTGGACAGTGGACGGGGCTCTGGGTCAGGCAGCATGGAAATGGCATCGTCCGGCGGTGTGCTAAAGAAGATGCTGGATCCGGAGAGCATGGTGTGGGCCACGGCTGTTGCCCTCGCCTGGCTGGAGCACAGCTCTGCCAGTTATTTCATAGAGTGGGAAATGGTAGCCGCCAAGGCCAGCATGTGGCTGAGTGCGCAGGACATCCCAGAAGGCCGAGACTTGGCCTCCGTCAAGGCTGCTGCCAACCAGCTCTTCATCATCCTCAGACACTGGGATGAAAACCTGCAACTGAACATGCTCTGTTACAACCCTAACAGTGTCTGATGCCAAGACTGAAAATACTTAATTCCATATGATACTATGCTAACTGAGGCTGTACTATTCTCTGTTCAGCAGTTTGTCCTCTGGAGTCTGATTTTGCTGTTGCAGTTGTGAACAATGTGTATTATCTTCTGTCCGTGTGTTGTTCCTCTAACATATCACAGGCTCTTCAGAGGCACTATGTGCAAGCTATTACCTCGCTGGTGCCATATACTGTAGCTGCATCCCTGTTAGCAAGGGATCTAATCATGAAACCACAGATATGCCACAGGTATGCGTTTCATGGAAAAGAATGTCAGTGTAAATAAGTAGCATGCTGGACCACTGACCATCGACATCTGAGAAAAGCTCTTATTGTCATCATATTGATGTTATGGGGAGAATGCTGCAAAACAATAGTAAGAGAAAACTGTTCCACTGATTGGAACATACTGTGTATACATCTTTACAGCATTTCCTTGAATTGATTGTATTGTGGAAAAAATGTGACATGACTACATCTGGGTACTTGCTAGCAGTACTGTCTGTCTGACTGTTATCATTACAGTGTTGTTAATATGTGCCATTTTTGCCGTTTGATTGTAGCAGAGGGAAAAATATGCAAAACGCTAAAGAAAATATAAAGAAAAAAGTGGCTTTGGTGGGAATCTATGAATGTGTATCCCACTAGCATGTTTAGCATTATTATTTAATGATACATACAGTTTATATTTTTTCACTTGTCTGAGGGAAATTAGTTTTAAGTGTTTATTATGTAGGTGGATATTTATGCCTCACTCATTTAAAAGGAGTTGGACCACACAAACTAGTTCTTACATAGAGATTCGTTGTTACTAAATATTTACACCCTGTAGAAGTGATGTTACAGCTTCCTAGTGACTTCCTGTTTACATGGCTGATTGCTTTTGATTGGATGGCATTAAAGATGTTTCCTAGCAAACAATTTACACATTACTGAAATCTTTCCTAGCTAAGGCATTCTTGAAGTTTTAATGGTGCATCCTGATAAATTAAATTAATAAATTAGTTGATAAATTCGTTTGAAACCAGCTAGTAGATAATTAGAACTTAGGAAGGAGGATACACACAAACTTAGTGATGGCTTTACTCACAGCTGGTGCATCCCAATCAGAGAGGAAAGAGCCCTGCTAGTTCTGTCATGCTCACAGCTCATTTACCGCAAGTGCCTAACCAAGGTTTAAAGTCAGCAAAAAATGTAGATCTGTTCACTGCAGTTTGATCATTGTGGTTAATGATTGGTTCTTTTTCTCAAATATACAGTAGGTATCCTTGTTTCTTTGTTAAAAACTTCTCAAATCTACATTTGGCCTATGTAGGCATTTTTCACTCTTGCTTTTCCTCTTTCTTATTCCATTGCAGTGTTGTTTTACTCAGGTATCTATTAATTTTTGTCACTCAGGCTGAGTTATATAAATCCTTTTGCATGAACACAGGTGTTTGTTATGATGTTCAATGACTAAATTGCCACACTGGAGCCCTTAGTGCAGTATTTTGCTCTATTATATTTTTGTGCTGTAAATGCAGTAGTAAGTGCAGCTGTAATTGTTTTAACTTGTACTTTTTTATGTACTGGGTCAGTTGTATAGTGCAGTATCTTTCAACTTGCTGTGTGTGCCTTTATAAATGATTGTTGATTGTTTGAGGCTGTTGAAAGCTTCTGTAGTGTCTTTATAACTGTCGATGCTATGATCTGCTCTGCAGGTGCATGTAATAAAATAACTCTAGTACCAAAGGCACAAGTCCCAGCTATTATTGCCCTACTACTAACAACAAGGGGTACCTCAAGGATTGATGCTTGTACCCCTTTTCTTAGTGCAATTTTCCACTCACGTGTTTTTTTCAGTGCTTTCAGTACACTATAAAACAACGTAACACTCACTGGTCACCTCACACCTCGACTACTGTAACGCCCTTCTGCCAGCATGCACATTAAAGGTTCCTCAAATGGTCCAATCTACGGAAGCATGTCCGGTCAAAAAATCAGTCAAAAACAGCATGTCAAGTGTGCATTTCACTTCTCACATTTTGTTATTCATGATTGCCAACAGCGGCCATTAGCATGGCATCCATCTACCTGAATTCCTTCAGTATCTACTCATCTAACATACGTCCTCTTACTTCCTACACACTTTATGCCGTTGCTGCGTGCACCTGCAACCCTGAGGCACTTTGTGTGTAATTTGAAATTAAGCATTTGCTGCACTTTTTCTCAATGGCTTCTCCTCGTCCCACTGTGTCTTGGACTGTACCTCATTTGTGGGTCGCTTTGGACAGAAGCGTCTGCCAAATGACTAGGTGTAAATATAAACAACCAATTACTAAGTAGCACCTTTTGCGTCACACTTCACAAATACAGTACATACCATATCTACTTTTTGTAAATCACAATAAACATAGTCTGGTCTTGTAGATCTCATAGTGAATAGAGTATAACAGGAATAAAAGCTGTATAATTCCATCTGGCCCAGTAAGTGATATGATGTCAAGGTATCATCTACTGCATCAGTTGTATTTCTTCCTCACTCGACACAGCAGACGCCTCATTAACAACAAACGCTGCCATAATGTGGATCCTTGAAATCAAAGAGGACACTAGTAATTAGGATGACAGGACATAATTTATACCATCCAGCCTATTACAAGGTTAGAACATGCACAGCGTGAGAGATGGACATTTGGAAAGGGTGAGTGAAGGAGGAGTGAAAGGAGAGGGAAGAGAAAAATGATTATTGTCATTAGTTTGGTGTTAATATCCACCTTCACCGCTGCTTCACAGATCAAACAAGACTCAAACTGTTCGTGACAGTGTATAGTGCTTTGAAGAGCATACACACACACACATACAAAGACACATTATATTATCTGGCAATTTATTCAGGTGCATTGTGATATGGAGACCGATGTCCAATTTAATCCAGGCCATTATATCACAGCAGTTTAATGTGCACGTAAATAGAACGAGTAATTGTCTGCTCGAAGGATGGTCTGGAGGCAGGTCGTGGGGTACAATAAATGAATCTTGTCTCAACTTTGGGGTGCAGGATGATTAGCAGTTTCCATGGAAACCATTTGGCGGGTTTTGTTTTTCCAACATGTTCTATCTGGACTGCTGCAAGGCAAATGAATGAAATTTTGCTTCCCTAAATATGTTTCATTTATCACTTTATTTACATATTGACTGACTGATTTATTCACTGTATTTATTACTTGGCATTGGCTTTATCATGACTACTTGGTAGTTTCACATGAGGCACGTGGCTGGGTGTGTGCAGGCTGGTGTAGTAGGCTAATGTGCATCCATTTGATGGGACAGTCTGGCTCTCAGCAAAGTCTCCCTGGACGTACAAATAACAAGGTTAACTCAGTGTGTATATGATAGGATTTATTTAATGTATAAACACTTCTTCTGTAATCTTTTTCACTGTGAAATTCTGCATAGTTGTCAAAACAATCTCGCCTCAAGATCCATTTAGTAGCTGTTCTTGAGCTTTCAATCATCTCCCATGATCGTCATAATTTCCTGACTAAATGTAAATTTGAACATCAGCAATGCTGTGAAGCTCAAATTTGGAATAGTTTCACATCTCCAGGCCTAAATAAAACTATTAAAATAACAAGGGGTCACGAGTAGGCATGGCTTTGCTTTAAAAGGAGCACAAGTCGAAAAGGTTGGGAACTACTGTTCTATTAATTCACACATACCTCACAATAAGTTCACACCTGGAGAAAGAATCAAGTATACAGTTATAACGGTATGACGCCAACAGAAGTGCATTAATTTATGTTTAACCTAGACAAACCTCGCCAAGTTTAAACCTGGACATCTAGATGTCTTTTGACCTTCAAATAATTTAGCAATGGGCAAACAGCCTGTAATAGAAATCACTTAATTATGAAGTGACAAATACTGCAGATGACCCTTATGTGTGAGTGTTTTTGAGTGAAAAGAACTGCTGTAATAACTGTAATTGGAAGAGTTAATGATTGCATATCTCGTATGTCACAATGTAATTGCAATCAGGAGAGAAAGGGGAAAAAAGTCTAATTAAAAACTAAATAATCAAGGAAAGACTAAACCTGTTAGCCACACCGATAAATTACTCCTATACATGAATCAAAACAGCCAAGACCACACTTTACATGCACGCAGCGATGGAAAGTCACCGAGTACATCTGCTACAAAACAATGATAGGACTTCTCATGAATTCTCTAGTGCAATGAACCGTGTGGCTTTGAAAGTTATCCTTTTTCTTCTTCTCCCTCTCTCCACATCATATCCGTGTACTCAGATCATGGATCTGAAGTGTATTCTTTAACTGAAAGAGAGACACTCGAGTGTTTAGGTGCTACCACGACGGGAGCCTAATTGAATCGAGAAATCAATGCGCCGCCTTGACAGCTAACAGCATTTCTTTTTCAGATGAAAGAAGAGAATAACTCGAGTGATTCCACGGCTAATGAGGCAGCCTTTATAGTGGCTTATTAGAGAGCAGTTCCAATTCCAGTTATCCTGAAGCATAAAAGAACTTTTAGAAGCTTTTGAGTGCAGCGAAAAACAAAATGCAATATGAATGAATTAGTTACGATTAAGACTAATTCAACCACAATTCATTCCATTGGATCGCCAAAGGGGAGCGAGTTATGCATTTAAACTGGTGTATTTTGACAAACGTGAAACCAACTATTAATCTAACTGCCGGAAAAAACATATCACACATGTTAGTTGTTGTATCGAGGGTCAGACCAGACTCGTCTGAATTCTGAGGATTTGAATCGGGGCGAATTCCTGACGCAGGGAAATGCGCTCACTCTTTTTAAACAGCAAAATGGCAATTCATGCAAGAGTGAACCCTGCACGGTGAACATCTCACCTCCGTCATTAAGCCTGCGTACAGCTCCTATCATGCTGTTCTCGTGTGGCATTGAAATTCAAAACTCTTAAGTGGGGAACAATAGAGGGAATGTCTTTGATGGCTCCCTCACTGTCCGTACAGTGACGGCTCCTGCTGATAAAAGCACTGCAGCGCTGGACTGAAGGGTTTCCATGGTGTTGGGACCAGAGCTGCTGCTTTCATGTTTGCAGCACAATGGCAAAGGGCAGTTTGTTAATGCCTGACTAGTGGCTGCACAAGTGAAAATGTTTTGTTTTGGTAACATCGCTTGATTTCTAGCCACGCTTTACAAATACATTTTAAAAATGTTACCATTCTGTGAGGCTGTACTTCTGCCGTGTTCGTACAGGGTGGATGGGAAAGATTCCCATGTTAATAACTTGCACACGTTCACAACAGTTGTATGGTTGCACAATTAAAATACTGCGCATTGACAATATAATGCCATAACATTGTTTATTCAAAGACCTTTAATGAACTCCATTCCCCACAGAGATTAGAGCTACGAAGATGAAATAAACAGAAGAGGGTGTTAAGTTTAATGTAAACGTATGAAATCAAGGTACAAGGACGCTGTGCTCACACAGTAATTTTTTGACTTTGTTAAAATCACAAAGGTTTCAGCAGCTGCTGTAGCGGAGCCAATTTGTGTACAATGTGAAAAGTAATGAGCGGCTGCGTTGAGTTACAGGAGCTACACCCAAACGTGACGTCGTGACTTTGGCTTCCTTTTCTATTAACGACATTTAATAAAAAAAAAAAAAGAGCGCCAGTCAAACTTTAAACAGTGGAAAACGATGCAGAAAACCTGATGGAAGTACGGCATTTATGTTTGTTTCTCGCGTACAAAACATGTTTGCGATATTAACACCACTCAGGTGTTTTATGGCCTTACCGAAAATGCGCATAAAAGCAGGTGGATGGAAACCAACTTAATGCCATCCCTCTAGAGCCACGCTGCTAGCAGGGTAAAAGCAGCAGGAATATTTGTAACTAGCTCAAGGTCTGATATGGACCTGATGGTACGTGGCCTTTTAGTGCCATGAATTCAGTACTTCCGAGAGAAAAAGAGACCTCCTGCCTTAATACACTGTGTCTATCAGACATTTAGCTCAAATAGACATCTGCGTGCCACCCACTGAATGCTAATGTAATGATAAGGCCCCGATGTAATAACTAATGCATGTGAGATTTCATGGCATAATGTGGACTGATAAAATGGGATTCAAAAAAATACATAATAATAATAATAATTCAACATTACACAATCATTTGAATTCAAACTGCCTTAAGACAGCCTCCTGTGGAGCCAGCGATGCATCCCTGCTGGACTACACTGAATCATTTCTCCTGCCTCTAGCCTGTTTTTTTCTTTGGCTGAGAATAATAAAAAAAAAAAAAAACCCGTGGCTGGATCACAGAGAAAGAGCCACACAACTGATTCATTCTATGCCACCGAAAAAAATAAATAAAAAAAAAGCCAAACTGAGCATTTTATACAGGCCTCAGCACTTTGAATTTGCCTTTGGACATTTAAAATTACGCTGTACTCTGAATATTTCAGTGTACAGGCAGTTTGAAATGAAGCGATGAAATAAAAAAAGTAGGAGTTGAAAACAGCTGCTTGTGTGTTTGGGGAGCCTCGCATTTTCGTGTGTGTTCGTGCTCTCTCCGATTCCAAAATCCTGAATCCCTAATTTCCCTCGCAGGCAGACATCCCCCTCTCCTGGCAGAAATCTCCACCTTCTTCTAACAGCTTTCTCCTTGTGTCATTTTTTCACACGATGACTGTAACATCATTAAAGCTTCTCCACAGTAGCTGGTCAACACTGCATTTGTCTTTAATCAGGTTTCAGTTGCAGATAGACAATGAGTATAGAGTTGTCTTTTTGTCAATGTTCCAGAAAAAGCAAGCTCAAAGTCCAACAATCAGTTTCATGTGATGTTCAGAGGTCAACCCCCCCCCCCCGACCTCTGTGCAGGTCAACAGGTTTGACTTTATGGCCGAATGCCTGTGGAGCCCGGAGCACCTGCTGCACCCGGGGGGAAATCACAAAAGAACAGGCCAGGGTCAGCCTGCTCTTTATCCTGCTCCAGAACAATGAACGAACCTGACAGAAGCTTGTACAATTACACACACACACACAACACCCAGCCCCACCACTCGTACACAGAACCTTTTAGTGTGAACCACAAGGACGTGTTGCACAACACATCCTACAGAGCGAACAGCCTGTACACACTTCCAAATCAAAAGTAAACACTAGAGAAGACAAGATGGGCCCCGTTTCCCCAAAAGCATCTTCGGTAAAGCTGTAGCTACAGTGGCAAGAAAAAGTACATCAACGCTTTGGAATTGCCTGGTTTTCTGCATCAATTGATCATAAAATGATCTGATCTTCATGTAATTCACAAATAAATGTAATGAACTAAACATGGACAACCTGACGCTTTCCGACACTCATTTGACAGTTTGTCATCCTCCTCTTCCTGTTTTCACCTAATAGATTATATCTCTTCAAGCTGAAATGTTCTGATGTTTTCAGTTTTCATCTCTTTTCTTCAGAATTATGGTGCATATGTATACATACATACATACATACATTCAAGCGAGATGAATTTGAGCAGCAGCAACATTTATCACTTCACCATCCTATTGTTACTTCCACCTTGTAACATCTTAAAGGGCAGCAAGATAAAAGCTGCACACCGAGCTGCGTTTTCATCCCGATGATGAAGTGCAAAACATTTCTATTGTCGTTCACAACATTTCTGCACTATATTTTTAATTCGTAGGCCATCACCGTTTACTGAAGGTCAAATGCGTCTCATAATTTTAAAGCGTATTCAGAAGGTCTTATCTGTGTGTGCTGCTTCGGGAAATATGTGTAAAAATTCAAGAACTCTTAGTAAACGCTCTTAGCTCCCAAGACTGATTGTTCTCGGGACACAGGGCCAATATTTGTCAGAGTCTTAGTAAGAAGGAATCTAATTTTCTCAATTTTTACAGGTTCCAAAGTTGACTGGAACGTTTGATGGGAAACATGACTGCATCACGATTCAGCTCAGCTACCTAAAAAAGTTATTACCTTTTCACAGCTGGACAGACAGCTTTTGAATGACTCTCCAGGGCTACCATGACTCATGACTCAAATGCTAAGTAGCACTGCACATTTGTGTATTTCCACATTAGCTGTTAAAAAGAGGCACCACTCTGTCTATAGTCGCCCTGCAGATGGGACATTTCTTTGGCTCTGGCAGGGCGCCGTAGCACTGGGCGCAGGCACACACATGGCCACACTCTAGAAACGCGCAGGACCGTTCCCGGCTCAGGCAGACCGTACAGCTGGTGGGCGACACGCTGCTTTCCTCCACGTTGAGTTCACGCATACGCTTCTTCTGCTGCTCCTTGAACTCCTCAAGCATGCTCCTCTCCCTCCTGCTCTGCCTGCGATGGACGTAGCGCTTCCACAGGATGAAAAGCAGCGTGGAACACGCGGCGACGCCGAAGACAACGGTCAGAATCCTCCACAGTCTGACGCTGTTCCCCTGCTTCCTGAGGAGAGACTCGTAGTCCAGACGAGTGAGGAAATAACGGAAGCCCTGCTTGGGAGGCTGGAGCTTGATCAGGTTGTTGTCCAGGACCAGCTCGCCCACGCCCGTGAAGCTGTCTCCCAGCCGCAGCATCTCCTCAGTTTCGTGGATGCCCTTGGGCCTTTCCCCGCTGATGAAGTGGCCAATGACGTTGGACAAAGACTGCACGGTGGGGTGGAAGTTCTCGTAGGTGATTTCCAGGTCCAACTCTGCAGCATCTAGTGGACGTATGACCCGGACTGTGGCAGCGATATCGTCATCATGAGAGCCGAGGGCAAACGGAACTGTGTTGGTGCGCTGGTGGATGACTTTCTCCGTGTTGTTCCTGTTAATAAATATCAAAGTTATTAATGTTTTGATTAGGGTCAACGATCATTTTCATTATCTACAAAATCGATTAGTGGCTTGGTCTATAAAAAGTCACAAAAAAAAAGTCACATTTACTTCACAATTACCCAGAGTGCAAGACTTCAAATGCCGCGTTTTGTTCAATAGATGGTTCAAAACCCAAAGATATTCAGTTTGCTGTGATATAAAACTGAGACAAACGTAATTCCTCAAATGGGAGGAGCTGGAACAAGCACATTTTTGTTTGGAAAAATAACTCAAAAGTATTAAATGATTCTAAAAATTGTTGTTCCAGCTCTAGCTGTCTCAACTGAAACCACATTTAGTCATCCCATTTTACATTAACATGATTTTAAATGTATCGTTAATAATTGTTATTAAAAAAGATCTTTGGGGAAACATGAGATGTAATTTTCCTGTCAGGCGCGTGTTAAGTGCAAGGACCACACCGGCATCGAAATGGACCAAAGTGACATTAGCAGGTACGCTGCAGCTAATTAGCCATCTAGCCTGCACTCCCCCCCCCGCTGAATGACTGCTTGGTGGCTTGTCCACCAAACTACGACAAGACGAGTGTTCGTGTTTGCAAGCTAGATAAGAAGGAGACGTGCAGCCAATCGCTGTATGCTGTAGCAGACAACTGTTCAAAAATGCAATGTAATTTCAACAAAACATCACACTTTAACAATATCTCAACCCTCTCGCTGACTTACCAGAGATGAGTGGTGCGATTCCACACCATCTTTTCCTCCTTCAGGGTCAGTCTTTCTATCACGCCTTTGCAGTTATCAACAAACTGGCTGTTCAGAGTTTCCTTCACAGATCTCACAACACCTGCATGGTGCACAGAATCAGACGCTGTGTAAAAACCGCTGTTCGAATTATTGCCTTTGGTGCCTTTTAGTCAACACGAGCAAGTTAGAATTTCACTATGTGAAAATGCACGTCGCAAGACTTTTAGCTTCATTTAGGCCGCGGCGGCGGCCCAACACACCTTCTATGACGGCATACGGGACGCATCTTCCAGGAGTTTCAGACAGGATGTTTTTCAAATCCTGGTCAATGGCGACTTTCTTGGCTTCCTGTGGGAAGAAACATTTCAGGCAATGAATTCACACACTGCTGACATTCACACGACAAGATGCAGGAGCGTGCGGAGACGCGGCTGACCTTTAATCTGGCAACTGTCGTAGCTCTGCTCCTGTAAATGGTATAGAAGAGTGCAGTCAGCGCGGAGCTGGTGGCTAAAACCACGATCTGTACAGTCGAGGGTTTCCCACCGGAGTCCATCCTGCGATCGGCAGCATCAAGTGCTGTTGTGACAGACGATGAGCACAGGTGAAGACGGTGTCTTACACTTAAAAATATACTTTGTTGCTGTGGAAAATAAGTAAAATCTTTGAGCTATTTGTGCTTACAGACGTTGAGCCATTTACGTCTACTCTAGAGCTGCAACTAATAATTATTTTCATTATTTCATAGCCCAAGATGACATCTTTAAAAACACAAGGATAATCAGATCACGATGACATCATACAGAGAAAAGCTGCACATCCTCACGTTTGACCAGCTGGAACCGGAAAACGGGGATTTCTCTCAGTTTTTATAACAATAATAATCAATTATCAACATAGTTGCAGTCCATGTGTTTAGTATCGTTCCTATTACTCTGCTACATTGACTTGACAGGTAATTACTGTGTAATACCTTGTAGTACTACTTTTACTTAAGTCAGAGGGCCGTAATATTTCTTCCACCACTGAACAGACACATTTCTGACAAGACAAACTGACCGTAGACTGTAATAAAGCAAAAGGGCCACTAAACTAAGTTACAGCTAGCGGCCAGCTCGCCACGGTCCCTCACTGTGGCTCCTTTGACGTCGGCCGTGCCTTTTACTCCCACCCTGCATCGACAGCGGAGTCCGCAAGCACAAGATAACTCAACGCTGGCGCGAATTAAGCCACGACCGCGACGACCAAAGTGCACTTCTTGCACAGTGCGAGGAGCGCTAGCGGGCTAACTAGCTTACATTTCCTGCAGTTGTCGCACAGGCAGCGCTTCCTCAACAGCTAGCCGACATTAGCAGTTCGCCAGCCGGCGACGCGTCCAGCTGCTATTAACGCGATTTAACCACCCGACCGAAGATATCGCAGCTGCCGTGCTATAAGGCACTGTAGTCAGGAGTGAGCTTGTACGGCCGAAGGGTTTGTCAAACCTGTGTTTTACACTCGTCCCGCTGGCAACAGCGCTGCAACTACAGCTGCGGCGCTTCACGGTGCAATGCCCCGCCTTGCCGGCAGGTGTCGGCGTGGAATCATTTATGGTCAAAACAGAAAAGGGCATATTTTGACACGTCGCAGCAGGAAAAAGCACAGGCGTAAACAATAACATGTAGTGACTGACCTCCACCGCTGCACGCGGTATATAAAGCATATATGTAAAAAACAGAGCGATCATCAATGTTATTAGTAGCACCTGTGCTTTTCCTGCTATGACAGGCCACATCTCTGCTGTGAAAAAGAAGTCCTGGATGACCCACCCTGACCAAACGCTGTGTCCCAGTTCCATACTACCAGCGGTGGAACAAGTATTAAGATATTTTCCTTTAGTTAAAAAAAAAAAAAAAAGGCAATGCCACAATCTAGCAATTCTCTGGTGCATGTAAAACTCCTGCATTCAAAGTGTATTAGTATTATTAGGATAATAAGTAAAAGTACGAATGCAAGTAAGATGCTTTTTAATGTTGAACCCTGTGACAGTGGAACTAATTTTATTCATTTTTTTGTGTTTTAATTTGCTATATAACAATGCATTGTTTTTATGCTCATTAGTTCTTCATCTGCAAAGAAACTTGCAACAACAACTATCTAAAGAAATAGTGGAGTTGAAGTATAATGTAAGTAGCATAAAATTAAAACACTCAAAGTAAAAATACTTAAGTACAGTTCTTGACTAAAGTTACTCTATGCTTCTTAGCTACTCTATGCCACTGCATACTACAACAAAAATTCAAAGCATGTTTCGAGGTGTAGTGTATTCACACACAAATAAAAAACCCCAACAGCATACATACACTTGATTTTTGAGTGTGTCTCTTGACATCAGTGCAGTTCACAAAGAAAATGGAGGAACTACTCACAGCTGCAAAAAATATATATGTTTCAAGGGGAATCTCACCTGTGCAAGTCAGTGTTGCGTGAAAGACAAACTTCCCAGATGCCAGATGATATTTGGTGGTAATCATTTGTACTTATTAAAATAAACTTTATTTAATCAGATAGTCTCATTGAGATCGGTATCTCTTACACACATATATATATATATATATATATTTCACTTTGAGCTCCCCCTAAACCTTACTGTATATCAGTTTGCTAGCACCAAAGCTGACACACGTCACAAATCTTCACAGCTGGGATCTTTACATCTATTTATGGTTAACTATACAGTAAAAAGCAGGTACTGGCTGTCACGCCCCGCGTCTGTGTGACTGGTTGTGTTCCTGTTTTCTTTGTTGTGTGAATTATTGCCTTAGTTCTCCTGTGTTTGAGTTTGTGTCCCGTCTCATCCACCCTCGTGTCTCCCTGATTGTTAAAGTGTTTTCACCTGTTCCCCTGAGTTCACCTGGTGTTTATCCCTTGTTAGTTTCCTGTGTGTGTAAGTGTGTTCAGTTCCTTGACTCTCTGTGGCGTCATTGTCTCTGTTGATTGCTGTCATTATACCAGCTCCCTGGTCACCTTACCTTCTGTAAGCGCCTTTTGTTGTGATCTGCATTAAATCCTGCTCGCTCCCGCAGTACGCATCTGGGTCCCTCTTTCCCTCCTCCACACCCCACCGTTCCTGACACTGGGACCCTTAGATATGGAGTAAGTGTACATTTGACACCAGTTGATCTTGCTTAATCTTTGTGAAGTATAAGTAGTGTGTTCTTCCAAGGTCACAGTTTAATGACATTATGATACATGAATATTTACTGCAAAAATAGTATTCATTGACAGTCAGTGTATAATACATATTGTCACATATGGGCACTGCAAATATAGACCATTTTTACCTTTAGCAGGGCCACTCAGCCATGCACTTATCAGTATTATTAGTTACACCTGTGCAGGAATCACCTCTTTGCTCCTCTGTGCTCAAAATAAATAGAATTGGATAGTCCAATTACTCCATCGCAAAGTAATTAAGTATTTGGCCAAATGTACATTATTTCAATAATTAAATGGCATCATTGTGTCAAAGCAATAACGTAGATTGAAAACAAGTATTCTAATTGGACCCTTTGTTACTTTGTTGGTGTTTTCTGCTCATTTCCATCTCACACTTTGTCTCTTGCACTTGTCATTTGCACATATTTCCTGTGTCGCTGCAGAGGACATAAAGTCAGTGCTATAGTGAAATTAATACAGGTTCCATCCCATAAAAATGTGAGGGGGCACCCACAGGCCACCTGGAGGGTACGAATTCTTCCTTGCCCCCAGCTGACCCTCTCAGCTAGCGGTTCATCCCAGGCTGCATACGAATTATCGCACACTCCAACCTTTAATTATGACTTTGGGGTCTACTTAAAATTCACACCAGTGTACACACATGCACACAGTTGCATTTAAATGACAAAAGGAAGAGAGAAAAAATCCCCCAGGAATAGATTGGATGTTGTCAGACAACATGAGGCTGAGTGTGAGTCAGTGAGTCATATTTCAATGGAATAACTGAATTTGCCCTGTTATATATTGCTTCTTTGCACATTCTCATTGCATCATGTGTGTGGTGTATTTCTTCAGCGTTCTCAACAGGCAAACTCTCTCTTCTGAACTACGATATCTTAAAATCCCTGCACCGCGAACACCGACTGCAACCGTAATGTCAAGTAAAGAAAAGAACTCCACAGAGATCATAACACCGGCATGTTCACCCACTTCAGTAATTTAGTTGTTATTGATAAATGAATAGATTCTAATCGACTACATAGAAAACTAGACATCCAGATGATGGGTCGTAGTGGCTGTATACTGATTATTTGCTCCAGGTTCTCCAGCTGTCAGAAACACCCCACTGCAATCCATTAAAAACAGTGTTAGTGCACAGTGTTGTGAGCGAATAACCCGAAAGTGAACTGTGGAGCAAATAAGCAGCAGCCAGTTTCAATCGATGGTAGCTTGCAGCAGAGCTGCTCTGAGTTAAAAAAAAAAAAGTATCTATATTAGTTGTATTTTCTCATGCGTAGACTGATACTGACTGAATGACCATTTCTTTACCAATCGTCAGTCTACCTTCTTTGTAGATGCTTTCTGTTGGGGTAGAATGAGATTATATGCCCTAATTGATTACAAGTGACTATATGGTACGCTGTTCTGACATCATTTTCATCCTATACGTTGTTTAAGCAGCGCACAGTTAGAAAAAATAATAGATGAGGCAGAACATTTGACGGCGGAATTATGGTTCCCACTATGTCCACAGTTTTTGTATGAAAATTATCCTCAAAGGTATTTATTACAATGTCAATTTGGATCAATTTGAATGGGATTAACATCACAGGTAGAGGTGGGAATAACATTTTCACTGCACTGCATTTTAACGAATTGTTTCTGGATGACATTTTAACCAAAATTACAGGGTGTGTTATGTAATAGAGCACAGAGCGAGCAGGACTCTTTTTATTTTTATGCATTTCTGGTGTCTACACTTTTTTATGCACAAATTGAAAATGTGCATATATAAAAAATAAAGTTGTGTACGTACTTTGAAGTCCACACAGTGGGGTGAGACTTGTCTGCAATTTAAAAGGTAAGGTTGCCAAATGCATATTAATGGGGCAAAATAATAACTCGCATAGGAAAAGTGTGCAAAATGTGATGAATAACAAAAGTGGATGAGATTTAAGAGGACAGGACATAATGGGTGATCTGTATCAGCCTGTACAACGCTTGATTGCTTGAAGCAAGAGTCATTAATGTGATTTGTTAGATTTGCCAGTGAAATGTTTTACGTTGTGGTGGACCAGGCAGTCGAGGCATGAGATGACACGGGCTTAAAGTACCAAACAAAGGATTTATTTTCAATAACTACCGCTTTAAGAACAATAGGGCCCTTAAAAGAAGTCAAACAAAACTAACTATTGTGAAGACCAGTTAACAAAACAGGGTGTAAACTTAACTAATTGACCTCCTGAATGAAGCCTGAAGGAAACTTATATACTAAGTGACTAAAGCCATAAACACCTGCAGGGGAGGACAGCATAACCCCTCACTAAAACTCCACCTACGGAAACCCTAATCCCCCCCCAAGGTGACAGAGTTCTTGGTATAGTCCTCGGGTGGGGCCTCAGCATAAAAGTCTGGCTCCACCCTCGGACCAATCTTTTGTTGGACCAGGAAGGAGCACCGAGCCAGGTAAGTCAGAACTGTAATTGTGTGGCCACAGCCATCGCATACGTGAACGAGAAACTTTGACTTAGTTGGCCTCTTCTCTGAACTACCCTTTAAAAACTTTGGACAGCTGCCACAGAAACCTCCTCTGGCTGAATCAGTCTGACATAATCAACCTGACATGTGAATGATTAGCCAGTGAGAAATTGTGGCTTTCTTCTGACGGGTAAAGGTGCAACGTTGTTTTGAAACCCCGGCAAAAAGCACAGAAATGTCCTCCGGGCTTGTATTCAACATTCGTCACCTTGTTTTGTGGAGTCCACCTTGCAGAGCCAGTGTCCCCTCTGCCCCCTCTGCCCACGTAAACCTCCCACTTCCTTACTTTCTTTGTGTCTGTTGCTCGACACACATCCACGTGGATTTAAGACGGAAATAGCGACTACAGCTTTCTGGGAAGCAAGAATAACACGCGTCCTCTTGATGCTGCAGATAAGCCTGCCACCTCCGTTTCAGCTGTCCATTTGGCCCAAAAACACAGCAGCATGTGTCAGGCTGACGGCGCAGATGTTGAAATTACAAAACATATGAGCTCCTCTTTAAAATGCCAGAGTAGGTAAGTGCAGATCAGAAGCGATTGGAGCTTTAAAAATATAAATGAAATGTCACATTTTGATACTTGGCGGCAGAACAGAGGAAGCTGGACGTAACTGTCTCAAAGTTTCAAATGGCATTGTAAGCATCAATCGCAAAGTCTTTTATTACTTTATTAAATTTTTTACGTTACATATTTTCTCTCCTCTCCCACTGAATCGCACGTCTCCCAGCTCTATCCTGGCATACAGTCGGCTTATTCTCCCACTGAAGAGCACATCGTTTGGAAAGGTTTCAGTTCCTGGAGATATTGAAATCAGCTGGCATCCTGTGCATGGAGGATTGCCTCTGAGGGTTACGTAACAAGAGCACTGGATGTATAATTAAGATATTTGACACCGACTTTATTGTGGCTCGCCTCATGTTCTGTCTATCAAAAAGATCGCTAATGATACAGAATTTAGGGATATCAGTAATGCAATCATCACAATGGGATTAAGGGAGAACAGGAACAGGCTGTATTTCTATGAAAGTGTGGATTTATAGAGATACTATAGATCATTTGAAAAGAATACTTTGAGGTCAGCTAAGCTCATTCGCTTTTTTGCAGAGTTATCAACTGGGCTAGCTGTTCCCCCCCGTTTCCACTCTTTATGCTAAGCTAATGATGTACTGGCTCCACCTTGATATTGGGCAAATAAATATAAGAGTGGCATCTATCTTCTCGTCTAACTCTCGGCAAGGAAGCAAATACGTGTACTTCCCAAAGTATGAAAGTATTCCTTTGAAATGCTCTAAACATAACTACATTTAAAGGTAGTTATGCACAAAGGTAACAACCACATTTTGTCTTCCAGTGGAGACTCCAGCAGGTCTCTGGCCTGGCAAAGAAATAGTCCCTGTAAAACCACAAGTTGTCATTTCTGCACTTGCGTTTTTGCACAGATTAAATACATGAGACATAACCTTGAAATCCAAATCCTGATTTAAAAAAAAAAAAAACTGCAGCTATATATAATTCAGATTAACATGCACTAATTGGCTCTTTTTTTCTAACTTCTATTGGCTAATTGGCTCTTATTGTTTCTTTGACCTTACATGTAACCTAATAAATCACTGACTGTAGTGAAGCACACTTATGGTATAGAGACCCGCAGGTCTCCTGCGACCTCCTGTATGTAATGTGCTATACTCTCCCAGTTCATTAAACTATGATTCACTTGAGCTGCATTATGTTATTCAGTCAAGCCAGGGGGAATCTATTGCGAATAAGATGATATTGATTTCCGTCGAGGCTTGTACTTCCCTTTTTCTGTAAACAGATAAATTACTAGTGTTTGTGTCATTCCCTTACCATTTTTGTGAGACCTGTATCTTGGATTGTGTGTAGGCGTGTTATGTATCGCAGCAGTCTGATATATGAAGAGCACTGTAGCCCTTTCTGTCATCATTCCCTCGCCCCCCTTCTTTACTGTGATGCTGGGCTGCCTCGCCGCTGCCCCTCACGTACAGCCATAAATCAGCCATCTACGAGCTGGGGCTTTCTCTGCATGGCCCCTCTCATTGATTACACTGCGCTCAGTAAGTGTAGCGTGATGAAGAGAGAGCCCAATTCAGTTAGGCTGGCTTGCTAGACAGAAATATGTAGGGCATGCTGCCCTGGATAAAAGGATGTCTTCAAAAACAACGAAAAGAAACTATGGGTATAAGGATGGAGAATTTGGGAGGTGAGGGAGGGGTGTCACTCAGATAAAAGTAATTGGATTGTAGTGAGAACATTCTGCACCCTGGGTTGCCTGTGTGAGCTGATAATGGATGAGTACTGTATGTTCAGGTGAAGTACAGGAAATGAGGACAAACCCGAAGCCAGGGCTGTGCTGGAGATCGGTTTGCAACATTTTCCAAATGAGCAGCTCGACAAACAGTTTTTAGCCACGATGACGGCATGGATCCAGGGGTGGTAATGTCAGTCTGTCGGTTTGTCCATAACTTTGGTTCAGAATGTGCCCACATTGCTGTGAATGTGTGTACAGATGTTCGTGGTCCCCAGAGGATGCAGCCTACTGACTCTGGTGAGCCCCTGATTTCTTTTCTCCAGCACCACCGTGAGGTTGCCATTTTGAGTTTTATTGAAATATCTCATTTCTCTAACCCTGTTATTGGATGCATTAGAAGTGAACAAAGTGCCGATATTCATGGTGCCCGGTGGTTGGATTCCTATGATTTTCAAGGTGTCTTTTTCTCTAGCGACACCAGCAAGTAATATTTATCACTTATCCAGTAAAATAGCTAAAAAATGTACAAGATGGATTTGCACCATTTTGCAAATCCATCAGTATTTTCATGACTTTGGTGATTCCATTTGCATCTCGACAACTACTGGATAGAGTTCAATGAAATTTGGCACAGGCATTCGTGTTCCCCTCTGAATGAATTGTAATCACTTTCTTGATCCACCTGGTGTTTCCTCTAGCGCATTCATATGTTGAGGATATTAAGTGCACACATAAGAAATTGGTTTGCACTTTTAGAAACATCTAACATTCACCGTGAGTGCAGACAAATTTATTAAAATGCACCACACTCTCTGTGAGAACAAATTCATTTTGTCCATGTTATACTCATATTTCTCAGTCCTCTCAGAGGAGTATACACTTTGATTGAATGCATGCACAGATCCCTATCTTACATCGCGCTTAGCCACTGTTGCATTTCTTACTAGCAAGTTGTTTAACACTTTCACAGGCAGGAGATAAAGAGACTGGACACGTAGCGCAGCGGAGAGTTGAGACATTTCCTAATTTCATTGAACAGCCCTCTTATACAGGACGGTAACTCGGCTGGCAGATAAGTCAATACTGAAAGCACGCATCCATTTCTGAAATAGATTTTTTTCAGTTTAGCATATCGGGGTGTGCGTTCATCTTCTGTGGTTAGAGATGAGCTAGCGCACATCGCAGAGGTGATTTATGGGCCCACGGCTGTTTGTGTAAAGCCTCGCTGCCTTTGGAGGCTCAAGAACATATTGTACCAGCTCCTCCTGGATCAGATCCTGCTCCCACTCTTTATTCACTAAACATCCGACCAGTCTGAGAGAAATTAAAGTCTCTTAATCATCTCTACAGGGTAGCGACTCCTTTATGGCGACTGCCCGGACTATTTCCAAACCATTAAATCGGCTTTCACCATTTCCAGAAAAGTCTCAGGTTTGGCCACATACCACCTGGCTATGTGTGTGGTTTACAAATAAGCTCTTTTTCTTCTTTTTTCCCCCAGCGTTCCCCTGCATTCTGAGCCACTGAGAGTATCATTTTTAAGAGACGTGAATAAATAAGAACAGAAAAGAAAGAGCTGCCCTAAAATGTTCCCTCTCCTCTAAATAACTGGAATAAATCACATCTACATGTGAGGAAGTGTCTCTAGAACGGTTCAGATTATTCTTCTATTCGTGGTTTTGTTCAAATCAAAGCGCACACCTTGGGTAGAAAAAAAAGACATCATTTTCCAGTGTTGCCACAGTAACTAGCCTCTCAGCAGAGAACGTCATCCACCGTCTACACATGACACAAGATGATACTTATTTTGATTCATTGCACCAGAATCCTCCACTGAGAGAGCACCCGCCTTCCATCTGCCCTCGTTGTACAGATGTTTGGACACACAGCATTAATTCGGGACAGATGTTCAGCCATATACTCTAACTCGTGTACGTTGCACCAAATGTCAGCCCAATCCCCTAGAAATGACAAATGTATGTTGCCAATTTGCAACAGCAGATATGTTTGTAGGGAAACATGATGTCATCTTGACTTTTTTTTAATCAACATTTTTAGCCATATTTAGTTTAGTTTCCTACTCTTTCAATAGAATATCTGCTCAAAAATTAAGCATGATGAATCTTTTTTCATGGTGATGTTTTTCGGAAGTCACAGCACTCGGTTACCATCTGAGAAAAGTGGTGGTGTTGATTAAATATAAGACTCTGCAGCCGCGCTAGCAGCTCTGTGAAGCTGATCTAAGACCCAGCGTTGTTTCGAGCCAAATGCTAACATCATGTTAGCATTTTGTTTTTTTTCATCGTTCACCCATCTTAGTTTACTGTGTTGGCATGCTAATATTTGCTAATTAGCACTAAAAACAAAGTACAGCTTTGCAGGTATTTTGATCGTAAACCAAAGTGTTGTGTGGAAAAGTCAGGTGATCACCAACGTTATCAGAAACATTTTAAATGAAGCATGAATATCTATACTGAGGCTTGTGTCACTTTACCCAATAGATGTTTAGATCTTTAAGGAAAAGTGAAAGCTTTGGCCTGCTGACGGCGCCATACGCTATAGGTAGAGTCAGGTAAAAACATCAGTAATCGTCATCCTTTGGGGACATGAATGTCTGTACAAAATCTCACGGTAATGCATGCGATATTTGTTGCGATATTTGTTGCGATATTTCAGTCTGGACTACAGTGGTGGACAGAGAGACCAACTGTCTGGCTAAGAAGTCAATATCGACCAGAAGCACGAGACAGGATGCCTTTTATTTATTCACATTTCAATGAAACCACTATCTTTCCAGAACTTTAGTCAAAGTGCTTTTGTTGAACCCCAGTCTTTGCTGTCAAAGTGCTGGTCTTTGTCCTCCCACCATCCGCCTGCAAGCTGCACATCCTTGGGGAACACGATCCAAGCAGCGATTCCGTGCACTTCAAAATGTAAATGACAAAACAAATGAGTTTAAACTGAATTTGGAGAGAGGTTTGAGAGATTATGCATCATTTTGTTTCATGGCTTCGTTTCGAGGGCTGACACGCAATTTGTAATAAAATGTTCAGGGACTCCTTATTTCAAATGCATAATTTATGATTCATCCTCTGAATCTTTAGATGCAAGTGCTTACAAACTATTTTTAATTCCAAAAATGTGCTCTTCCTTTTTCATGTGCTGCTGAATTATTTGGTGATATCACTCCAATGGAAGTTATAAGTCCAACCCATAATTAATTTCACCATATTATCTTTTTTTTTTTTCCCACCTACATATTTATAGAGTTTGTGTTAAAGATGGAAGTTTGGTCTGTCGTGTGTTTCTCAAAATTGCTGATGTAAACAAACCTTTTACAGCAATAGCGGACAGTACAGACTTAGGCCATTAAGAATTAAAAGACTGATCGAAGGATTTGACTGTAATAATGCGGTTGCAATTTTGTGTTCCTGATCCAAACCTCTTTTATCCTCATGCTAACTGTGTAACAAGACCATTCTGTTGACTCACACTAAACACGAGGAATTAATTACAATCTATGGACTCGACTGACTTTATTCACCAATATTAACAAGTCACACAAGTCCCTTGAGGGGGAGTGACTAAGCGATGTACCCTCTGACGCCGGTTTACAAGAAAAAAAAAAAAAAAATACAGTGATACCTCAGTACAAAGCTGGAGAGATAAATAACGCTTTGGTAGGGAGCCATTTGGAAGCAAAACAACGAAGCAGGGAGGGGATTGAGGGTGCCGGGCTGAGGCTCCTGCACTAATCAGCGCTGCATGATGCGGACAACGGAGGAGGAGGAGGAGGAGGAGGAGGAGGAGAGGAAGGAAGGAGGAGCGAGCGGTGGAACAGACTGGCTGAGGCTCGCAGCTCTCAGTCTGTCCTCTGAGCTCCGTGAAGCAGCTTCTCTCTGCTTTTCCTCTCTTCCCTCTCGCACACCGGCTTTCCCACTCTTTTTTGCCTGAGCTGATAAGAGCAAACGCAGCGGCAGAGGGGCTCAGTCGCTCCAACTCCTCCCGCACCATGCTGCCGTGGAGAAGGAATAAGTTTGTTCTGGTGGAGGACGAGGCCAAGAGTAAACCCAAGAGCCTGGGGACCGGGCTGACCTACCACTCCATCCTCTCCTCTCTGCTGCGCTCCTGTCCGGACTTGCTGCCCGACTGCCCCTTCGACTGGGTGGGCAGCATCTTCCATACCAAACGGCAAAAGGTGCAACTGAACAAAGAGGAGCCTGTTTACAATGTGCGCTACCTGGGCAGTGTGGTCACCATCACGGCAAAGGGTGACGGCTGCACCCAGGAGGCAGTGGCCAAGATCTGGGCGAGGAGCAACTACGGGGAGCAGGGTGTGAAGATGAGGTTAGCAGTGGGACCGCAAGGCATCCGGATGAGTGCTGACAAATCTGGGAAAAAGAAACCCATCCATCTTTACTCTCTGAACAGAATCACCTACTGCAACGCTGACCCATTCCGGCCCAAGATCCTGGCTTGGATCTACCGGCACCAGGTCAAGAACATGGCCGTGGTGCTCCGGTGTCACGCCGTCCTGGTTAGCAAGTCGGAGAAGGCCCGGGCCATCGCCCACAGCCTCTACCAGAATGCCACCTCCGCCTTCAGCGAGTTCAAACGGCTGAAGCGTCAAAGCGATTTCCGGCACTGCCAGCAGCAGCTGCTGGGGGAGGAGGCGGTGCCCCTGATGCCACTGAGGAGGCTGCTGAACGGGCAGTGCCACTACAAACCGCCTGCCGACAACCCCGGGACCGCCACCCGCCTATGCTCCATCACTGAGGAGGAAGAAGAGGAGGAGGAGGAGGAGGAGGATGGTGAGGACAGCGAAGATGAGAGGCAGGAGGCGGCGGAACCAGACGAGTATGTAGAGGAGCGGCAGCAGGAGAAGCAGAAGGTTTTAACAACAAACACAGACCCAACTCAGTTATTATCAGAGTTGGACATTGGGGATATTGCCAGACTGGAGCAGTGCCAAATCAACTTTGTCAGTGACATCAACAACAACACGTTTACATTCATAACCTCTCTGGTGTGACAATAACCCCGTGTAAAGAATGCGACACTACAGTACCACATTCCTCTCTTTGCCCTTCGCCGGTACCCCACTCAGGCTCCCTCCTGCCCCCCCCCCACCCCCCCCCTTCCCCCCCTTCCCCCACCCCTTCGTCCACGTAATGTGAAGTGTTTACCAGAAACTTCTCCTACCGCCGGGTGGTCGAGAAACAGGGCGGGAGATTCGTTCTGTGGGAGTAATGTCTATTCTGGCCAGCTGGCTCAGACGCCGGTTTCGACTGTAGCAGTTTGGGAAACTGCGTGTTTACAAAGAGGGCTGGTGATGCACAGACTAACGATAGCACAATGACGAAGGCGGACCACGGTTTCATAAAGCACGCGGGCGCTGACGCTGACATCACAGACACGCGGGTCACATACTGATCACAGCACCAAGCAGGATGTGCTTATCAGTCCTCTGTCTCTTATTTTTTGTGAGTATGATTAACGCGGTGTTTGCCAGCAGGGACACGTTTTTTTGGATTGACTTGTAATAGTCCTTCAGGGAGGCTCTTTGTAAATTTGTGTAATTTTTCTAATATGACAATCCTCACTGAAATTGTCCACAGTCTGACCTCTCTGAGTGCTTCCAAGCACGACAAGAAGTTTATTACATTTACTAATGACACAGCCGACTAATGAATAAGGCTATAATCTAGGAAGAAAGCCATTGAGTGGACATGTTTATTGCTGTCATTTGTTACCAACGTATCATTTATGCATGACGTGTCAGCAGTAACCTTTTCTTGCTGAGCTTCTGTCTGTTTCCACGTGACGTCTTTGATCCTCCTTTTACAATGAACACTGTGATACATGTGTGACCAGGGACGAAATACACAACCGCTCATGCATCAATGTCTTATTTAAGTAATGCATTATTTATTTATTTTTTTAAGTATACCTATTTCTTGTGACCCGCCTCGCCAAAGCAACAAACACAGATCTCGATTTGCCATTGCTGTGCTCTTTTTTTTTTTTTTTAGCCAACTTTTGTTAATGCCACATGAGCCCTCGCAAAAATGCAGATGGACCCGTGCAATTGAACACAAACTGTTTTTGAGTGACTTTAGCTAATTCCCTGTTGATAATGTCTGTGCGTTGTGATTATTATGAGATGAAGCTATTTATTTTCCAAAATATAAATACAATGAATAAAAATTACCCTCACTTGGGCTTCCTTCTTGAATCTCGGTGGGAGGGTATTTCTAGATGTTTTCAAAGAGATTATTCAAGTGGATCCAACGGCTTTGCATTCCACCAGTGTGCATTTGCATGTTTCTGATGTGAAAAACATGTGGAATCTACATTTCAAAGAAACGGAAAAAGCATATTTACACTAGCATAATCGGCTTCCGGAGCTATAAAACGGCATAAAAGAAAAAGAAATGATAAATCTATGCCAGTAAGTCCCATTAGATGTTAATGTGGTATGATGCATTCCTGCAGGCCTTGTACTGGCGTCTCAGCCTTTGACTCTGAGGGGAGCAGTTAATCAGCAGATTGAATTGTTCAGGAAATGAACATAAAGCACCTGCCTCGGCAGGACGGCTGTCAGCCTCTGACAGGAGCGAGTGATCCAAAACGGGGACCGGGAAGTTGACTCAACCATTTTACTGCAAACATCAGCCATTTTAGAGATCACAGAATCATTAAATCACTTGGGCAGTTTACAATCATCAGCAACTCTGTATTTGAACAACAATTCATTAATTTTTTATATTTCATATCGTATCACCACAGTATAACATTGCAGTACGGTAAATATTTTAATGACCCGGGGAAATTACTGATGGTAATGCTGTTCATAAATTCAGTTTAATTGTCTTGGATAAAACCATCAAACAATGTTTGATTCGACGGAGGAGAGTCGTCATTAAGCATTCTGCTTTTGAAGAGGAATCGGTGTGTTGATGAAAACAGAATCATTTTGAGTTGGTTTGAATTACTGGGATGGATTGTTCTGAAGGCATACGTTCAGCTGGAACCTTTAAGATCAATATTTTTTCTTTTCCTGAAATGCCTCTGAAAAAGAACAGGATCTAATGTCAGAAGATGGATAATAATTCCTGTGCCCTTGCCACCAATCCACACATAGCAAGAGGAGCGACGGAAGCTGAATACTAATAGGACCTGTTTGTATTGCTTTATTACAGTAGATTTTCCCCGCATTTTAATCTCCAGCCACTTTGACTGGCTCCTGTTCGTCATATACAGTACACACACACGCGCGATGCAGGGTGATAAAGTCGGACTGTTTGCTCACTGACATTCATGCAGAAATGCATTGCGTCTGACATGCTGCCAGTGCTATGTTAACATGGAGTGGTTAGCAGTGGAGCCACAGTGCTTTTTCTTTGTAAGCATAACTCTTGTCGGGCAATGAGAAGGGAGGGAGCAGATGGCAGCAGCAAGGTGCACGCTGGGCTTTATCACAGTCATCATCCAGAACAACAAGGGCTGGAGCCCAGATCCAAAGCTTGTTGTGATTTGTCACATTGTCAGCCCGAGGGGACGCTCTTAAAGAACATGAAATCTAATCAAACATGGCAGACACTGGCCTGTCAAGTCTCACAAATAACCGTGCTGTGCCATTTTGCGGCAGGGTGTCTTCGGAGGCCCCAAGAAGCTGCTTCTGCCTGCACACAGCTGTTCGAAGTCTTTCTCATCCCCACGCAGCGTCTGTGAGGCAACACAGGGCGACAGCACATGAGCGACAGCACCGCAGGCCCGCTCGCCTCCATCGCGACGAGGAGGAGTGGAGGAACAAAATGTTGCGTACCAGAGCAGCTGGCAGTCCGTTTTGTTCCAGTGAGGAAAAAAAAAAAAAGTGTTAAGCAGCTTCTGTGTGAGGAGGGCAGAGAGGAAGAACAGGCCATACAGGGGGAGGAAGGACACTGTGGATCAATGAGGCTCTGCGCGGTAACAGAGGGAGACGCTGACTACATAGAAATTTTATTCCACATATTGTTTAACCTTATTTCCCCCAAAAAGTCAAATTAAACAACAAAATAGGCCTGCGTCATTTGTCCATGTTCTCTATATCTATCGGCAGGACAATAACATTTGTCTGAGCCTTACAAAATCACTGATGAAAAATAAAAAACGTTTTGTGATGTGAATCGTGACAACCACATGACCATGGCTTGGTTAGGTTTAGGCACAAACATGACTTGGTTATTGATAGGGAAAGATCACAGCTTGGTTTAAAATAAGACACCTACTTAGTTATGGTCATTAAAATGACTTCCTTGTTAAGATTAGGGGACTTCCGTTGTCATGGTTACAGCAACAGACACTAGGTTAAGGGTAGCGAATGATCGGTTAGAAATGTACATTTCTCGAACCAACTAGTTTTCTTGACCCCTGAAGTGTTTTCTCCAAAAACATAATTTTAAAGGATGTACATCCCTCCAAACGGCAATTAGCCCATTCCACACTCAAACACAAACTTCAGCAGGTGACACAAAGATGAGATTTGTGCTTTATTAGAAGTGTCTTCAAACACTTTTTTCGGTTTTGCAAGAGAAAGGACTTTAAGGATGATGAACGTAGGACTTCCCCACCTCCGTTAAAAAGCAGCTACTTCCCTGTGCTCTTCTATGGGACTTTCAACATGGTGGATTAGACAGGCTATATAATGCCTTCACGTGACGCACGCCAGAGGTCACTTGAACGCAATTATATGCAGTTTGCAGTGGCACTTGCTGAAACGACTGATGCTGTCCTTCCTTTTGCATTGATTTGATGCTCCTATCATTTTACAGTCAAGGGCGAAAACTTAGAGTTAGAGTTACGAGTTCAAATGATCAGCCTATCAAAGCTAACAAGCATCATTTTCCATCTCATGCATATCTTATAGCACATTCTGGGAAAAGAATTGCAAATGAGATGTGCTTTGCTGCTCAGCGACACTCAAATCACACCGAAACAGAGGGTGCTGTCTCTGTTGGCGCAAACAGCAAAACTTCCCTCTGACTGTAAAATGCACATTCGTGAACTTTTTCGGTTTGATTTAAAAACTTTGCCTTGAATACAACTTCGAGACGACTTCTCCACATGGTGTTAAAGTGAGTGAGAACTCATTAGACTGAGTTGTCAGATAATCTCCTGGGGCTGCAGTCCAGACTTCTGCAAAAAAAACAAAAAAAAAAAAGCCCAACCTTGAGCACCAATGAGCATAACTATACAGCTAACTATTTCATGAGAATCAACGATTAGTTACTGCCATTAAACATTTATGGTTTTATCCTATAAAAATATAATGAGTAACGCCAAAATTGTCAGGGCAGTGGTCTGAGATGGGTGCATTTTGTTTTGTATTGAAATGATATTCAGCAAAGTGAACAATATCTCGGTTGTCTCTCTTACCCCTGGAAGAGTGCGTGTTTTTTGTAGCAAGGCAAAGGCTGCAGCCTGCAGATAAGTTTATGGTGGTGAAACGACTGAATCATGCAGTCTTGAATAGTCAGCTTCACTGCTCACCCCTGCACTCCTTTTAGCTGCTGAGTTTATTGAAAATGAAGATGTCCCCTGCCCTTTCCACCACTATTCCGCTGTTAAACCTGCTTAAATTAGCCTTTGCAAACGGGTCCTTAAAAGATGTTTTGTATCAGTGTTACACAAATGAGAACAGGTCATTTTATAAAACCTGCGTGAGGAAATGTAATAACCTTGTCACACACCACCTGATGTCTTTGTACCACAGGCTACAGAACGGGAGGATTGCGCCTCAGTTTGTCCTCATCGAATCAAGGTTCTAAAGACAGAGAGGTTGTTGTACAGATCGTAAAGCCCCCTGAAGCAGATTTGGTATTTGTGATATTGGGCTATAGAAATAAAACTGACTTGACTTGATTGCACTTATCAATTAAAATCACCATGGGGACAACATGATGGAAATATGGCATTTCTGTTTGTTTCACATGCTAATTTGATGAGACACATCTTTTTTTGGCTCTTCAGTGGCAGCGTGGGTGATGTGCCTCAAGTCTGTTTCCATTAAACTTCATCAAATTTTGTTTTTATCAATACATGAGAATTATTTTGTGATTTTTTTTTTTGACGCATTTCGGGTGTTTCCACTCGACTTTATTTAATGGACAAATTGCAAACGGCCAAAAAAACCCCACAGTGGATGGACACCTAATGAGATTTTGCATTGAGTTACAGAAGCTGGTGGAACGGAGGCATCAGAACTTTGACTCACTATTTTGAAGCTACAGCCAGGATACCTTAGCATAAAGGCTGCTTTAGAGGTGCTGGTAGGTGTATTTTTTAACCTTTTGCGTAGAACCAGGCTAGCTGTTTTTCCCTTTCTTCTAGTCTCTTTGCTAAGCTAAGCTGACCATCTCCTTGCTGTAGCTTTTATATATGACAGACAGCTATGAGAGCGGTCTAACTCGTCTAACTCTCGGCAAGAAAGTGAATAAGCTTATTTCCCATAATGTCTAAACGGTTCCTCTAAGAAACACGAGACGCGAGTGCAATGAGATCAGTGCCAGGCTGGATCAAGTCTTTCACATATGGCGAGGTGTAGTTGCATTTCTCACGTACCTTTCCTTTCACCTTCTCCACTTCTTGTAACCCAGCTATGTCAGATGAATAACACCTACTGGGTTTGCAATAAAGATAATGTATCCTCCAGGTGTCTTTGTTTTAAACCACTGCTGCAGATGCAGATTTGCCCCGTTGCTACGGGCTCCTTATGTTCAACACCGACTAATATCACGATGAAGCGGAAGCACTTTGGGGAATGTTTTGTGAAGTAGAAGAAAACAAGGCTCCATCAAAAAAAAATATTTACCCCTGAAGCAGTTTGTTGGACAGCGAAGAGGCAACCACTCCAGCATCCGTTTGTTTCCAACTGTCCTATTACCGGGGGAACAAGGTACCAGAGAGCAATCACTTAGAGAGAGACACACACACACATACACACACAAAACAAAGTCATGAAAGAAACGCACACGTAAGACACACGTACAAGGCTGGTGGCATTTCATTTAGATTTAGGCAGAGAGTGTTTTAGGGTAAGATGAGGTTTTTATTTTCTGCCTTTGATGAGCTACAGAGAGTGGCAGTTGGATAAAGGAGGGCAGCAGAGTGGGCGGACTTGGCCGGCATGTGAGTGGGTTGGCACATGCCACAGAAGAGTAACCGTGTGTGGATACGAGCCATGGCCACGCTACCTGAACACACAAGGATGCGCAAGAACAAACAGGCCGGACCTCTGCAGCTTATTAGAGGGGGAAACGCCAGGATACGTTTCACATCGGGGTCTGTGATTTATGGTTGATTTAAAGCTAACCTTCCCTGACTTTAATATTTCTTTTAAACAAAACTGTACACACAACAACAGATGTTTTTTTTAAAAACACACGAAGGTCACACGATTGCAGACTCAACATGTGTAGAGTGTGACATAAAGGCTATTCATGCATTTCAAGGCCATCGTTTTTGCAGCAGGCAAACCCTTTATTCAGGGTGTGGGAGGACATTGCAAAGGATTCAAGGATCAAGACAGTGTAGAAATGTTTGAACGCACAAGAGAAAGAGCTTAAAGTGTCTGTTAATGAAAGGAAAAATGGATTCTGTTATACTTTTCAAATGATCCACTTAAACTCAGCCTCAGTTGCTCAATATGAAGACACATCGCAGCCTCGTTAATCCACCGTATGAAAGAGAACAGGGAGGGCTGGCAGCCTTCTACCTCCTTCCACCTATTGACGATTAATTGTCCAGCTAACGATGACGCAAATGCTAAAGCAGTTGACTGGTGTGGTGGCGCTATGCTCTGCGGATGTTGCCATAAATGGATTTGGGTTGCAGATATGTATGAACACTTTATATCCTGAGCTCCAGAAATCGCTTAAAGAGATGCATGACCATGCTGCTGGCACGGCCGAAAACTTAAGCACAAAGCTGAATGACATGCAACTCCTACAGAATAGTACAGACAGGTTTAATAACGCCTACTCATGAGAGAATTTAATCATTTTCTGGGTTTTTTGGGCTATTTCACCAGTCTAATGTTGCCCTAACCAGAGGTACTGCGTTCCAATTGGATTACCCCATTTGGCGATTTACATGCATGACAAATCCCTCTTCCTCGCTCAGATAGTGCCCATGTTCACTTGGGATCAGCTGCAATTCATTATAAAACCTGCCAATCTCCACAGGGTGCAACCTTGAAGCTGAGGTTAAAGGGGAGGGGCGTCATCATCGGAGGCGTGCTGCAGTAACAGATAAGATGGATTAAAGATGCAACACGTTACATCACGTGAAGGTTCATGCCGGGCTGAAGACGCACGACGTTAGCTTTGTTCCTTTTTAACAGCAGTGCATGGCACAACTGCTTGAACATTCGAGCGCCTACAAATTCACCGCGTCCGCGCGTTGGCCCGCTCTCTCCCGGCTCACACGCTCATTCGTTCACAGCCAAGTTTTCTTCGTGGTTTTAAGCGGAGGCGAGTGTCCTTGTATCCGTTTCGTCAGTTATAGCTCCCCACCGCTGCATGACACGCCAACTCTGAATAGGTTGACAAGAGCTGGAGGGGATTACTGATGTGGTCCCCGAAAGCACCACACACACACACACTGTAATGCTAATTAATTTTAAAACTCATCAGCTCGTGTGTCTGAATTAGGAAAACAGACAGCCATCTCCACGGATCACTCAAAAAATGTTCCCAGAATATCCTCCGACCTCCTGCGCGGCGGCATGCTGTGCTTGATTTCTTTCATCAAGAGTCTTCATTACCTTTCACACGTAGAGCCTGGGAGTGTGTGCCGCTGGCTCCAGCTGTTACCGTGATGCGTGTCTTACTTAAAGTTTTACTTTGTGTCTGAAAATACTTCAAACTTTTGTGCGAGAAAATATGCATTTGCCGAGGGCTTAATGGTTCTATAAATGTAGAAAGACGAGAGGGAAGAGGAGAGAGAGACTGGTAAATACCCCGGAAGCACACACCTGTGAGCTCTGAGTCCAGTCAGAGTCTGTTCAAGACGGAGAACAGTCCGTGTAAAGTGTATGTTTCAGTAAGAGACAAGGGGAGAGTGAGAGGATGATAAAAACAATAAAAGAAAGATGCAGCTCATTCGTGTCAGCAAACATTCACTTTCTTATCCCCTTTCAGATCGCATCTGTGTTTAATTCGCAGCCCCCCACGGTTCTCCCCAGATGCAGAGTCTGTCCTCAGGCTATGCTTTCTCTCTGACAGACTGCTTCTGGCCTTTGATCCGCCGCATATACACACTGTCACATAGCTCTGCCCTGCTGTATCAGCTCTGTCCCTGCACGGCGGCTGTGTGGTAAACAGACTGCCGATGGGGATTTCATGGTGATTAATCATGGCTAATCAAATCAAAACAAACGGCCAGGTTACTTATGTGACGTTCGTCAGCCGCAAGGGTTTACTTTGTGCTCATTTGTGCACAATAAGTACACTTACAGTAAACTGCATTTGTGTTTCAATTCTGCGTTTTTCGAGGAAGGAAATTATGTAGGTTTAATATTTTGAAGAGAAATGTTAAATACTCAAAAACAGGATTTAATTTGAGTGAGCGGAAGAAAAAAAATCTACTCGATACATTTCATTGTTTGCTGTTTTCCTATCCATTCAGTGCTGGGCAGGTTGGTCTCAGTCTGGCACAGTCCCTTTTTGCTCAGCTTCCTAGTGGCTGCGGATGAAATGCCATCTGTAGATATGAGGCAAGCAGGAAGCCCCGTAGGCCAGGCAGGTTCGTGAGGACGTTTAGCCAAGGATCATCTCCATTTAGCCATGAACCAAATTGCTCCGCAGTGTCCTTTTAGCTTCCCAGGGACAAAGCCGTGACCCTGAGCACCACAGCAGAGCTCACTGCCCCACAGCCTGTACCAGACACAAATATCGATATTTGATGACAGGAGGACACATTTAGAGTCTCATTTAAAGGGAACGTTAGATGTTACACTGCAGCCACACTAGCAGCTCTTTGTACTTTGGCACAGTGGTGCTTTGGGATAATGCTGAAGGGGCTGGGTTATATCAGAAAATGGTGGGTCGTGCAAACTGCTTATACCTGATCCGAATGGCCGCGCAAGCCAGTCGGCCGTCATAGAGAGTCGACCATCCAACAAGCAGTTCTGACAGAGTACAATGTTCCCTTAATGTTGACCATGTCTCACCAACTTCCTTTAAAGTGTTATCGCGCTAACAGTTGCTAATTAGCACAAAAGCACATCCAAAGGCATCAGGATACATCTCATAGTACTCTGGGAGCCACGAACAAACAACATCTGTAGAAAATGTTCTGCCAATCCATGGCAGATGTTGAGCTATTTCACTGGAGTGAGTGAAGAATTTGACCTGCTGGTGGACAAAAACTCAGGCAAAGTCAATAGATTGACTTTGAA
>JAVQJF010057518.1:0-55962 GCA_036023855.1 Gadopsis marmoratus
CACAACATAGGCATAATTACTGCAGCAATGAAGAGGGCCGTACATCATTATTGCAAGTGGGGGGTTTTTTTCTGGGAACTGATGGCAGCAATAAACGAATTGTCCAGATCTATTACTCATTATTTGCCTTCAACATCGCTGAAGAAGAGGATGCCTTTGAAATGACCCATTGTTTGGTTTAATTTAGTTCAGGATGGCAATACAGTGCACTGTATGAAAGCATACGGCGAATACAGAGATTACAGCGACATGTCAAAGTATGAGAAATTACCCTTGAATTTAAAATCTGACACCTGAGGTCAATAAAAGGTAAAGAGAAGAAAACCACGGCCACCTTCAGACTAAAAAGTCATCTTGTGCATGAGTGAATCCCAACCAGGGGCAGTTACAGTACCAGGTGGTGCGTGGAAGGATTGTGGGGGGCTCAGCTAAGTTGCTGTGATGCTGATAGTATACTATTTACATACAACATAGACATTTCCAGGATAACTTTACCTTGAATAGATTCACAGGTGCAGTCATTGAGCAACCACAGCCACCGCAGTGAAATGCTATCAAGCAAAACCATGAAGATCTCCCATTTATCAAAGGTCTGCGATGGAGGAGGACCTGAGCTCATTTGATTGGGCTACAGTGGTTGGGAACCACTGATCTGCTGCACAGTAACTATAGCACTTTAAACAGGAAACGTTCACTGTAGCCACCAGGATGTTGAGCAGTGTGAATTAATGACTCCTCTAAATCACATTAACAGCAAAGACCAACTAACGCTGCAGAGCATGAGCTAAATGTTAAACACCTGATGGAGGGGATCCTGTTCCCTCGTTCTAACCTTTGATAACTACTCAGAGTCAACACCTGACCGATCACGCTGCCCTTCAATTAAAACATTTTCCTCACTCACCTCCCATTTTTGTAAAAGAGCATAAAGTGCATTGCAGAAAGTTGCTGCTTCTCGAAACACACTCACGTTGCTCTGCCCGTCAAGCTCTGCAGAGGGATTTGTTGTGCGCGCAAATTGTATATTGCATGAAAACCAGCCAGCTAAGACACATTATAGGATCATGAAAGATACATATCTCATAAATGGTGCAACTAAATTGATTATATGGGCCCTGTCTCCCGAGCAGCTAATGGAGGCTGTGGCGTGCAGGGAATAAGACCTGTTAGCTGACTGTGTTTGCATGAAATGCTAGCCCGCCAGGCTTTTTCACCACTGTTCTCACAGAGATAAATCCCTGTTGCACTTAGTAGTCATCCATTTTTAATGACGCAGCCTCAGCTGGAGAGGTGCATGAAGGGGGAACGGGGAGGAGGGCAGGAGGAACAGCCAAGGTGTGGATGACACCAGCTGGATGCCTCAAGCTAATGTATGTACAGTCTACTTGATGTGTTTTTGTACTGTGTGCTCAGCATCAGCAGCAATTAGGAACGTCTGGGGTTGTTTTGCTGGTGAGTCGAGACGCAGACAGTGAAGTCATTCATGAACTCATCATGCTTTTGCTCTATTTATTGTTCCCTCATAGATGGGACATTTGTAAGAAACTGCTGCAGTAAGTCACGGGCACTCACAGATGCAGCACAACTGTGTACAGCTCTGACTTCTTCCAAAAAAAAATTAAAACAAGAAGCAGCAGCAGAGCTTCCTGCCTGTTTTGAGCTCCTTAATATGTCTGCAGCAGCCATTCCACAGATGGCGGACGGAGAAGGCTGGGAGGGCCAGCTATTCAATCCACTTCAGTGCAAACATGATCCATTTGAATGGCGAGGCATAAGCCAAGACATTCTTGTGTGGGCAGACCTCCCTAAACAACCACCAACAACTGTGGCTCTGTGTTTGTCCGTCAGACACAGATCTTTAAGATACGAGAGCAGCACATCAGTTCGAGTTTGTCCAAAAGCAAAGGTCAAAGGGACGCTTTTCTCTGTTAAATGTGCTGTTGTGTGCACGAGGGACCCACGCTGACATGGTCCACATGCAGTCTGTGTTAGTTCATCAGTGAGGCAGCCAGTTAGTAGGCCAATTAGGGCAAACAGGGCCATTCCTGTAGATGTGCTTTGAGTCGACTTTCCTGCCCGATTTAATCAGCCCGTCTGCAAGTCACTAGTCAGTGAAACAGTCATTTTGCACTCTTGCACAACCTTTCTGTTTAAAAAGAGTTTATATACCCACTCAGTCAGATGCTGGGTAAACCAACTGAAGAACATGACCACATAGCTCCAAATATTTGATAGGTTTTTATTTCTCTAGTGGATTCATATGTTGTTATTCTGCACAGCAGCATAGAGGAAATTGTGGTAAAATATAAATAACAAAGTTCAACAGTGTTTCTTTTTATTTCTATTATTGATTTAATCAAAAAAGACCTTTGTTAAAAGTGGCACATTTTTGTCAGCCTTTTTCAATATCCACTCTCTTGCACACTTTCAAGAATGTAACATTGAACAACTAAACTTTAAAAAGTATGGGTATAATCATTATTTACAGACAATCACCGTTTTGGTGAGCAATGCTTTATAGCTTCTTGGAAATTCACTTCCATTATGTTAAATGCAACAAAAGGAAAATACAATTATGTTATACAAAGATCAAAAATACTATCAAAACCCTTATTATAAATGGCAGCACTATATCAATAAACTGCTGTTGACATTTTACATGTAAGTACAAAATCCCGTTGAGGTAGCGCCCTCTGAAGTCACTTGTAATGTTAAAATACTGAATAAACATCACTTTATGTACAATACAGCAAACCTCTCTTCTTTCTTCAATGCAATTGTATTCCTTTGGTAAACAAAACTGTCAGAAATGTGCAGTCCTGCAAGTGACATTTTCAATCATACATTCACAACATTTTTGCATCTTTAAAAAAAATTTTTTTCTTTTATTTGGGGGGGGGGGGGGTTGGATTCTCCAGAAAAGCAATAACGGGATCAACATGTTGTGGTTTACTGACATTCATTTGCTCCTTTTCAGCCCCCCAACACTCAGGTGGGGGAAGGTCAATGGGACTCAGCAGACCTGCCCATGAGACTCACTGGTGAAAATCATTGTCAGGGCAAAGAAAATAATAAAACCATAAAGAGAGAGAGAGACAGAGAGAGAGACTTGACAGAGAAAAGAAATCCAGTGTGTCGCCCTTATTTTTTGGGGGGGAATGTAAACATAACAAATGTAGGCGCTCCCTCTCACGTCTGACCGCCTGTAAAGTCCGACGCTGCTCGTCGCCGCGTCGGACTGGAAGAGACGTTTTGGCAACAAGTGATTATAATGTCCCCCCAGAGAAGACGAGCTCCGAACAGGGGCCACGTTGTCTTTGTTCGTCTCTCTTCTGAACGTCAACGTGAAGAGAGCGAGTCGGAAAATGTGTCGCGGCGCGTTTTGGTCTCCGCGCGCGCGCGCGCGCGCGCGCGCTCACACCCTCGAGCTCCTTTAATGGCGAACATAACTTTGGTTTTCTAAGACGAGAAAGGAAAATCGCAGCCGTACAAAAATACTCGGTAGAAATGTGACATTCGTCCACCTTTTTGCCGGAGACGTCGGTGGGGAGAAAAAAAAAAAACGAAGACAAAAACGACGCTTCTCCTCAACGACGCGCGCCGACGACGACGAGGAGCCAGCGACGGGAACAAATCCCAAACGCGCAAAAAGCATAAAGTCGCTCTACGTGGACGAGAGGAACTATAAAAATATAAGAGATCTCAGAGGGCAGCGGGGGTGAAACGAGGGAGCCGACGGGGCTGGGATGTAGAGAGGCTCGAGCCGCAGTCCCGCGGGTCCCATCTGGGGATTGTTCAGTGCAAATTCGACGTGCTTTGCAGTCGCGGTCTGCTTCAGAAGATCTTCATCCTCTTGCCCCCCACGGCCCGCCCGCCCTTCAGCGGCCGCTGGGACGGCTGGTCCTTTGACAGCGGACAGTATTTGATCGTGTGCGCGTTGTCCCCGTTGGCGCTGCAGAGGGGGCAGGTGTACGCCCTCAGGATCGGACACACCACCCTGCCGTCCGGGGTCTTCAGCACGTGCGAGCCGTACACCTCCTCCGGCGCGCCGTTGTTGCGGCAGAAGACGCAGATCTTGGGCTCCTGCTTGCCGCGGGGCGCGGGCTTGCGCGTCTTCCTCTCCGCGCCGAACAGGTCGAAGCCGGCGAAGCTGCCCGCGAAGGCCGCCTCCCGCTCCGGCGGGGCGCCGTGCGGGCTCCGGAAGGGGCTCAGGATGGAGAAGCGCTCCTTCAGGTCCAGGATGGAGGCCGGCGGGGGGCTGCCGGGCGGGCAGCAGCAGTCCAGGTGCCCGCCCTCGCCGACGCACGGACACGCCGGGGAGTCGTCCAAGCCCAGCGTCGCCTTCAGGGACTCGGTGATGGAGTTGGGGTTCTGCGGCGCGCTGAGCTTGTTGCTCTTCGTCACCAGCGTCGTCAGGCCGAGGTAGTCGTTCCAGAAGTTGAACGTGTAGTCGTACGGGCTGCGCGCGTCCAGACAGCCGTGGTCGAGGAAATCCATGGCCGCCTCCGGCAGTCTGCGTTGCGGCGAAGCGGCTTGAAAGCGACCGGTTTAATCCGCGACGACGTCTCTGCGGCCCGAGGTCGGTGTCCGGCAGCGGCTCGTGCGCAGCGACGCGGTCTCCGGCGTCCCCGTTTGGGTTTGAGCGTCCCGCAAACGGGCGTCCTGGTTATAAGGACCGGGAGGGCGGGGCGCCCTGGCTGCGGAGCCAAGGTCCCGATCGGGTTCAGAGCAGGCTGCCTTTCTCCAACAGCCACATCTGAGACGGACTCGCTTCCCGCCCGGCTTTGTCGAAATGACTCGCGCGCTTGGTTGTTTTGGGGGATTCGGGCATTTTCATGGGGGGAGAAGAAAAAAGTATTTGGGCCAAGTGCGCAGAGAAACAAACTCGCGCACGAGCCTCACGCGTGTGTTAAGTCCATTGTCGCAGCGCCACCACTCTGTCAGAGGGGGGACAGTCCGGCTCTTTGTTCCGTCGGTGGCGAAACACGATGCGCGTGTCGCGAATCGATATCGCGAATCGTCGCGCGCGAACTCCGCCGCCACGCGCTGTAACGGCCCTTTGTTCCGTCCATCGCCGTTCAAGCTGAGACAGAACCAACCGGCCGAACCCTCAGAATCTGCGCGGGGCGATTTCCAAATACACCAACGCAGGTTATAATGTGCAGGTCACTGCGTTTTCCGTCACAGCAAAGTGTTGCCCGTCCTCACAAGGGCACATTCTGCTGCCTGAAATGGGTTCGACACAGCAGAACGGCACTGCACTACACGCAGGAACGTGTGCAGAGAAAAGCCCATTGAAAATGCAGATGTACTCTCTGTATCTGCCTTTGAAAAGTTTGATTTGTGCGTATGACGTATGCAGCTATTGTACAACCTGCTCAGGATCGCGTCCAGAGTTGTAAACTAACCTTTCGCCACGTCTCGGTGCGCGTTAAACTCGTCGTTCTGTCACAAAATCCAGACAAAAACGCCACGTCCGTCCACGCAGTCGTGATGTAAACACAACATGCAGCGCTGCCTTTCAACAGGGGGCAGCATAGTGCAATTACAGGTCAGTTCATTTGATCCCAACGGCCCTTCTGCTTTTCCTCCCCTGAATGAATGAGAGTGCCAAACAAAACCTACAGTAATGATGGCCACTGGCTGGGAGATGAAAGTCGCCCGTGATGTTCCGCTGGCCACATGTCATTAGTGCATTGTGATTCCACGGAGGCAACGGTGGACATTCGGAGAGAGGAGCACGCAGCCAAACTGCACAATACAATACAATATACATCTGGGTGAAGGTCTAATGAGGAATCTGCACAACTAATGTGATGCTACATAACAACAAAAAAACAAAACCCAACATAATGGCATATATAGGGCAATCTGGTGTTGTTAAAGGCTCAGCTCACCCACATTACAAAAAAATCTAATAATTTTGTTTGGGGCACTAACAGCACTGAAAAATGTTAACTGCAGCAGGCGTCTCGCTCCTGAGACGCCGTCCACATTGATCTGGATAATCCACAGAACACTGTCAAGTTCTCATAGGGACTATTTGTTTTGTATAGTGGTAGTAGAAAACTGCCTTGAGGTACAGTAGGTCTGTGGATTATCCAAAATAACCAGGACATAACTTGGAAGTTGCTCAAGGGTTTGGCATTTGTATCAACGAGAGAAATCCAATTCACCTCCGTTGTTTTGGCGTGGTGGCAGACATCTTTGTAATTTGGGTGAACCAGCTGTTTAAAGTAAATCAGAGGAGTTAACTTAGTTTCATATGCCTTTGCTCACCTTTTTATTAAGTCTTTGTGGAACTTTATATGCAGTCTGAACACAATAAACACAGCAAAGCAAAAAGAAAAGAAAGGTGGAACCTGAGTACCCAAACAATTTCCTTTCCAATCTTGTAGGAGATATACTGCACGCGCTAAACTGATGAGATTGGTTTGACAGACGGCAAACATAACCACATCTTTAACACATAGTGAAGATAGTCCAATGGACAATTTAATTTAGACTACCAGGGTCATCCTGTCAGATCTGACTTTTACTTGTGTTTAATGGGTTTTTTTCAGCCCGACTTTAGAGCTAAATTAAAACACTTACTTTCACATTGATATTCCAAAGTATTGGGTTGTGATGCAGGAATCATCACAGTCACATTGATGCAGTTTCAAACTCTAATATTTGATCTTTTTTGGCAGTGAAAGGGTGTCATGTTTGGCAGCCTGGTCCTTCCATATAAATCTGATTCATTTCAGCCATTTAGGTAATGATTTTGCCTGAGAGCCACCTCTTAAGAGGACAGCTTTCCCCCCACTGTAAACAGACATACTGCACGTGTTGGGGTTCGAAAGACTTTGTAAAATTCCTCAGACCACATTTAAAAAAATAAAAAATAAATCCGTGTACTGTAGCTTACTTTGACAAACTGGACCATGTTGCCTTTAGCTATAGCTTTACTTGAAAGCTGTTGAGTTGTTGCTTGAGGTATGAAATCAGTTCCTCATCTGAAACGTCAACAACAACATAGAATAAACTTTCACAGCCATCCAAGTGCCACAGACCCCCAACAGGGCTGCTAGAGGGTGTTTTTCGGCATCCAAAATCCCAAAAGAGTGTTAGGACTATTTCTGTCTATGTGTATTCTTGTTATATGCACATACAGTATCTGGAAAGCTCATTGCATGTAGAGGGATGTGTATAATCTGCTGCTCTTGCATTATTTGTTTTCATCATATAGGACCTGTTAGGAGTCTATAAAAATACAATATATGTCTCTACGATAATCAAATCCACTTCAATTTGAGCACACCTGCTCTTGATCTGTAACAGAAGTGACCCAGATTGTGAGGAACATGAGACAGTCTCCTAAACAGTCTGCTCATTGCGGGCCTCCGATGAAGTGGGCAGCTCAGGAATGTGGAAGCGGCCCTCTTGAAACGGCGATAACACGAGTGACTGGTGTTCTAATTAAAACTTCCAGGGGGAGGCTGCAGGAACTCACTGACTTGGAAGCTTCACATCTATTTTTAAGGGATCTAATAAGAATGCACTACCTTTGCAGACAGACCGATAAAAGAAGAGCAAAAGCACGGTTCCAGAGGCCATCTCTCTCTGTTCTGTATGTTCAGCAAGTTGGTTTGAAATAGTATTGACTGCTCACTGGACTTTCACTCCGAAGCCCCCATTCAGCTGGTGCAAAATATGAATTTTATGATGAAGCATTAATAATGTATGTAATCACCAATTTTTTATTTTTTTTGCAAGCCAGGGCAGATTGAGTGAGCAGATTCCAGTGTTGCTGCAGTGTAACTGAAATATTCATGGCCATATTATTCCTTAATTTTGTTGTGACTAAGAGGGATTAATACTCATCCATTTACTAAAGCTAATTCTGTGGCCGCCTCGAGGTTGCACGAGTATGTTGGACAAGGAAGTGAGATTAGCAGTGGGATGATGCATAACATCAGCTGGGTGGCTAAGTCTGGAAATCGATTTAGGAAACACACTGACTAAGTGATTGTTGGGTATTGTCGTAAGGGGGAAAACACAGATCATCAGGAAAAGTGGTGGCTGGCCGAGGAAGACACTTTGTTTTTAATGATCGGATCATATTTCCTCCATGGGCTCATTAGCAATCTGAGCCTTACATCATCTTTCTTTTTTTGCGGTTTGTGCTTTAGATGTATTATGCAATGCAAATCAGCCCAGACGTGCCTTTTGCTGAAGTTAGTGGTATGATAATGTGTGATTTAAACCATCTAGTAGAGCTAATCTGCTTCTTGCATTATGATTAGAGTCAGCACATTCTGTTTTGTGATCCAGGCCTTGTATTTGGGGTGAAAAGTCTGCTCAATTCATGTTTGACACGATAAATGATAGATTGATGGTATTGTGGAATGCATGAAGAAATCTGCGTTATTGCATCTGCTCATACAGCTAGTAAACATGTAAATGTATAATTTGGGCATGTTTTGAATCATTAACATCGGATATGGTGTCTGTAACCGCTTAGGCTAAATCGGAGAACACATTTGTCTGTGAAATATCAGAATGTTCTTTGTTGCTTATTTTATGAGGCAAGTTTCAGCAGTGGCCTTGGAGAGGCGAATGCATTGGGAAGGCTTACATAAAGCGTCACACACACAGAAGCGTTCTGCATATTCCTGCACTGCTGCTGGAGGCAGCTGCCACGGATAAATAATTACAATGCCTTGCTCAAAGATACTTTGTAAGTGGATATCCCTCCACCTCCATTTAAGCTGATAATCCAGGCCTCAGCACCACCAAAAGGCCCCAGAAATACTCTTTTCACAGGACAACCACCCCCTCCATCTCTATGTTTACAGAGCGGCATATTGATCACTGAAACAATGCATAATGGCTTTGCAGGAATTGCTGAAAAATCCATTTGCCACATTGGTTGCTGTAATGAAGATGAATGCTGAATCATTCAGTATGAAAATGGCTCATGTGCATTTGCAACCTGCATGTTTCATACCGTTTCTTTTTTTGTCACACTAGAAAGACTCTTTGAGCCTCAGACCCAAGGATTACCATGTGTTTTCATTCACAGCCATTAGAGCTCTGTTTGTGATTATGCAAATGAGAAAACATGCAGGAAATTTAATCAGAGCACAAATTTGATTTCACGTGAAAGATTGCTCGAGGGTGGGGGCTTGATCGCATAATATTAAGCAACCAAATTATGTTCAATATTTGTTTTCGCAGTGGGCCTCCACCAGGACACGCCACAGCTTTATAGGCTTAAGGTTTGCCTCGGTTTGGAGGCTTGAAGTTAACAGTGCTGCATAAGGTTTGATTATCCTTTGTTCTCCCCAGAGATGCTGAATGGGAACTGCAGTTAATGGGAAGCATTTCCATATCAGCGGCAAAGCACAGCAGCTTGTGTTTATGCATTTTTATTATTGTTGCGTCCCCCGAACCAAATATCTAAGTGCTCACTTTTCCTTTGTTCCCCCTCCTGAACAGCAAGAAAATGGGTTCTTTGTAATTGCACATAAACTCAGAGGATGGCATTTTGCTGTTGTGTGTGCCACTGTAGATAACTGGTGATTAAGCTGAACGTTACTCCAGAAGCATGACAGAATTGAAACTAATAAAGCATGTCAGTCAATAAGGGAGGTGGGTCTGTTAATCAAGCTCAGAGATGTAGAACAAACAAATGTCGTTTGGCTTCTGAAAGAGAGCGGCCGGGCTTAGTCGTCCCGTGAGCAGAAGCCTAAAGGTAACAACAGGAAGGCTGTTGTATGTCATTCATAAGGGTCTCAGGAAACAAATGCTGCCAGTGTCGAGCTCTAAAGCCTCAACAATTTAGTATTTTCACCCCCTTACAAATTAGGCTACATGATTTGCTTCAGGATTGCAGTGTGTGTATGCGTGTGTGTGTGTGTGTATATATATATATATATCCCCTCCTTCCTTCCCTGAATCGGTAGAAGTACCTCCAGAGCAAATTTGGGCAAGTGCTCCCTGGAGATCTCAAGTTAATTTCACAACGTTTTAGCAAATACCAGAAGCAGAGTGCCTGTTAGTGTGCATAGGGCAGTAACAAAAAAAAAAAGAAGCAGGTTTGTGGGGCATATGGTCTCAGGTGTACCAAGCCTTAAGGTATAGTTCACACCAAATTGTAGTCAGTTGCGATCTCCCAAACACCCTACATTCAAATCACATCCCATTTCTTACAAACGTAGTTGGTGTCATCCTTTTAGCTCCTTCTCAGCCTTCTTCCAAAAAAATGCTTACCAGGTTTGTTTTCCCTCAATTTTAGGGGCATACCCACATATTTTACACATATAACTTTGATTATTTCATCCAGACAAGTACTACCCTACCTTCTGGAGAAGCATTTGCATACGGCCTACAGTCAAAACCATGACAGCTGTAACCTGAGTCAGTTCATGACAAGGCTACATGTACAAAGACAATACAAGATGTTACAATCGTGATGCCATGGATCATAAAGTTAGGAATCAGGATTAACACATTGTTTCCATCAAGTTTAATCACACATGGTGTTTGATTTCTATTGTTAAGTTGGGGGTACAATCATCTCCATACACGCAGTCAGCCTCCAAAGCGAGATTGTACTTGCTTGCACTTCCTTTGTAGGTGCTCGTCCCCATCCTGAGCCAGCCTCTCACCGTTAGGCCGGGATCACACTACATTTATCCAAGGTCCAGACAGAAGTTCCTCTCTCCCTTTTATTGTTTAACATTTTCACTTTTACAGCATTAAAGTTAGCCTCGGGGTAAACCGGCTCCTAAAAACATGGGATATCCATAATGATAACTAGACACCCTGAAATGTAATTTCAGAATGCAGTCCTGATTGGCAGGACCTGTTAGTCTGTTTTGACACCAGAGCCATGATTGCTGGAGAACTCTTGCAAGGAGGAAGGAGATCCTTTAATTGTTTGCCAGACGCTCAAAGATGTCCCTCAAAAAGCCTAAAGAGGAAACGTGATGTGGAAAACCGCAGCTTTAATGAAGGATGGACTGATACGTATGCGTTTATCATGCCAACTTTCAGTAAAGCTACACCTGTATGCCTCATTTGCAATTAAATCTTAGGCATTTCCATTACACAGGAACGCAACTTTCAAAAAGTCTGACCCTGAGCAGTCAGAGGCCCATCGCAGAAAAATGGGCCTCTGACTGCTGGATATTCCCGAACGCACATTTATTTGGGTTTGGTAAAGAATTCCTAATGAACAATTTTTGGGGTTGCTGCAAAAGAATGCGAGATATCCTAAATACCAGAGTGCATTTTTCCTCTTCACATTTTCTGAATTTATTTCTATTCTGCGGGCCGATGGGAAGCTTCGGTGGGCCGGATGTGGCCCGGGACCACGAGTTGTCCAACCCTGTCCTACGGAGGATAGAAAAATCTCAAGGTCCCTCTGCATTTCATTCTTGCATCCAATTTTTGAAATGCCAAGTTTAAAAGCTAGTGGACCATGCAGGAACTGAGGCCGTTAAGATACTTGGACTCACCCATGGCTTCCCCATGAGTTATGCACAATCCAGTATTCAGTGCCAGTGGCTGATGGCAGGAGTCTCAACATACTCTAACAACAGACCCTCGGTTTCTGTGGCCATGATTCCACAGCTGAGGGAGTCAATTGACTGCAATTTATGTCCATTGCTGATGAAAAATTTGAAGCGATTAGCCAGCAAACTATACTGTAGCGGAATTTGGAAAGAACATTTCAAATGCGGAATTCATGAAACTCACTGCAGAGCCATAACGAATTCCAAATCTGAAGTCGACTGGCCCTCCAGCGTAGATTTTCCATCATATTATCCTGTCCACTAATGACTCGAAAGTCACCTAGTTCTGCAGAGTGTTGCACTTCCTGAAAGCTGCACATTTGTCTTGGAGAAGATCAGCTCAAGTGATTCGATATCACTGAGAATCCCATCTGTTATTCTAATAAAGATGAAAGCTCCAAATTCAAATATAAGTCCATACATGGTGCTCCAGAACTTTAGGCTCACTGTACGCAACACCTTAAGACTACAGCAAGGTCAAATCAAGGCATGTTGAGAGCCAAGTAGCTTCTGCCAGATGTACACTAAAATTCCCAAATTAAACAATTCTTTGCTTTAAGAGTACTACAACAACGGGAAATATTGTCATTGGCTTTTTGCCAAGATTAACACTTGTACGTAAGCAATATAGGAAGCTAGAACAAGTAGAGGATTAGCTGTGCATACGGACTAAAAGTACCTAACCTGGATCAGTGAAGGCCATAAAGAAAAATACATTTTGGTTTTTGAGATTCAGATTTTAGTTCAGGAGGTACTAGTAGGTTACCTCTTAAACGCTAACTCAACACCAGTTTCATAATCAGCCACCATGTGCTTTCCAGCTAATCTGACCCTGATAGAATGAGCTCACTCATTTTATCCACTGTAACCTGCATGAAATCAGAGCAAATCCCAGGTGAGATCAATAAATCCTGATTAGCTTGATGACACACAGCAGGTTTGCAATCTGTCCGGTGGGGTGTTTATGCCAAACCAAGCTGCTTGTGTGCTGCTGTGTGGCTTGACATGTTTTTTTTCTTTAAAGCAAGAGGCCAAGTTGGTACCGGCTTGTGCCCAGGAAACCCAATTTTTGGAGTGAAGTGAGTTGCCTCAGTTTCACTTTTTATTTCTGCAGCTTCTGTATTTTCTCTTCTCTTACACTGTCTGTCACTAGACAGGTAGTCAAATTACAATTTGACTATGCCTGTAGTCATGAACTCCTGGTGTGATTGCTTTCATCGTATCAAAGATTTACAATGTCAAAAAATGTTGCAGTTAACAAAATGAGAAGAAATCATAGTGCTAGATTTGGTGTCAAGTGTATATTTCCAGCTTGGCTGTGAGGTTTGGTGGTCTCCAAAGGAAAAGTACATGTACAGAAAAGCTTTTTTTGCATATGAAAACATTTGTAGGGATTAACTTCTTGATTATTGTTCGGATGAGGATAAATCCTCATGTAATGCTGGAAACCAATTTCAAGAGGTTTCCAAATTATATTTAACCCACTTGTTGTTTTGGGAGTTTTTTTGCCCTCAACTGTACTTCACAGGCTCTGTACTGCCCTGAACAAGCTTGTATTTAGTTTACAGATGGTTGAGGTTAAATTCTTCTACTGCCAGTGAAGAATCTTGATCTCTTACACAGGGGAACGATTGCCTGGGAAGCTCAACTTTACACAATTAATCCCATAGTCAAGACAAGAGTGGCGTTTACATATCAAGTTCTTCGCTTCATCTGAGGTTTGCCTGGAGCCTCGGTCAGCAACGGCATTAACCAATTTTGTCATCATGTCTGACATGATTTCAGTAATTAAGATAAATTTTAGATTTGGTCTGAGCATGCACACTTGCCCAAATTTCCCTCTGCTGATTTGGGACATGCACTTACTTGGCTTTGATTTTGTTTATAAAACAAATCGGATGCGGTCTTGGTTCTCTCTCAGAACCACAGCTCGTCCTCATGAATTTCTGAACCTCGCTTGACTAACCCATGTCCTGGGACTGGAGGAACGTAAACGGCATCGACTACACCCATGCAGCTCCCAACCAGTACATCCCTCAGTACTGTGGCTCCTGCTGGCCTCATGGCAGGTTAGCTGCTTCCTCTGGTCCAGTTTGTGTTAAAGATTTGTTCCAGTCAAATTAGAAACATTATTATATTCAGTGGTGCAGCAAATGGTTGAGTTTTAATTGCATTACAAAGATCTACAGCCACCTGTATCAGAAATTGCATTTGTTAATCAGGATGATACACAGAACATGCTGTCACCACTCAAGTAGAAAGTAGTTCGTGATCAAAGTGCTCGCACTCTGGATTATCTGAAATATCTAGGTTGTTATTGGAAAAGACTTTAGAATTTTAGAACCAAATAAGCATGATCAAGGAATAGTTTTTGGGAAATTTGGGAAATAATGCAACAGTTCACTGGAAAATGTATACCATTTCATGTATGTGTGCTAAATATGATGATGTAATTGGCAAGCAATTAGCTTACCAAGTTACAAATTATTTGCTGATGTAGATTCTTCTTGTAGCTCAAATTTGCCTTGCAATGCTTGAGACTGTTTTAATGTTTTAGCTGTGAATTTGAAATCAAATGTTGTTCATGAATGTACTGTTGAATAATTTAATCTCTTGATTGAACTTTTAATAATTTAACGTAATGTTTTTTTTTTAAATGTAAAAAAGCGAAGAGAGTGGGCAACAGGTGTGTACAGAGCCAGGTGCATTACAGACAGTCAAAGACATTCTAAGTCTAAAACTGCCTTTAATTTATAAAAAAAACAATAATTATACAAAAATATAATTGTATTGTACCTGGCACTATTTATGTTTTTAAATTAAAAAGGCTTAATTAAATTATTATAAAATTATTTACTTTCTTCTGCCTCTAGGTCATTATTTGTGTTTGGCCGTATTTGGGTATATCTTTTACACATTAATATACATGTGCTGCATGTATTCTGTTGTATTTTTAACGGCTGCTGCAAAGTGAGTTTCCCTTGAAAAGCCAAGTGAAGTAACGCACATTTTAGACAATGATGTATTTTAAAGAAAAGCAGCTGGTAGACTTTTCTTGGACAAAATGCTTCATAGCATCTTTCCATTTCAATTACCAGCATAACAATGGTGGTCAAAAGTACAACATATTGTCTTAAATCTTTAGTAGCATGAGTCGGAACATAAACACTCCTTATATCCTTTCAAAAGCTGTTTTAAAAGTTATATTGAAGCTCATCATTGTGTTGCTTCATTCCCACATGTCCCTTTTGTCTTTTTGTTTATGCTCTTACATCCTCTGATAGCAAAGACTTTATCCGGCTTCACTGTGAGACCGCAAACAGAGCATGATGCTAATTGACTGCCTGCCATCCTCTCCCATCTGCAGGAATAGAAAGTCATATTTAATGCGTTGATTAAAATCTAATCCCTCCATGTGAGTCGGAGATGAAAGTAATTTTCATGTAATGGAGACTATTAATATTTAGATATAGAAAGGAAACCAGACCCCAGATTTGCAATCAGCTGGAGGATGGTGAATGATATGTAAGGCTGCCAGTGAGCTGGAAACCAAAGCCTGCAATGCAAATAAGTTTCTTTTTGTCCAAGTAACATTTTTCTTTCTTCTCACATATGTATGTTTATCATATTTCTCTCTCTCCCCATCATTCTTCAATGTTATGAGACCCCCTCAGTTATAATGAAACCATCACCATTTATCAACTCTCTGCAGTATTCATCAGGACAAACGTGCATGGACAACCCTTTCATATTCTTTTGGGGCTGTTTTGCATGTTTTGGGCCCTGTAGCTCCAGTAAACAATAGTCGTTTTCAGGACCAAACTGAGAGGAACCGCCCACTGGGGACCTCCTCCGGCATACCTTCAAGGGCTTTTTTTTTCTGCTTGCACCACCAATAGGAATGTTGAAGCGGCGTAAGCTAGCCAGCAGCTTCTATAGCAACGTCACACACAAGATTTTTATATTTCACTTTGAGGAGTCAAAGTCGCATTGTATTTCTCCTGTCGCATATGCGCTCAATAAAGCCTGGACTTCACTGTTGGTCGAGAAGATGGCAGTTGCCGGTGCTGCATTAGCTCATGTGTTCGACCAATCGCAGTACACTTACGTCACTCAAGGTTCCTCTTGTGCTGGGAGAGTACCTAGTCTGAAGTAGGAGCTAAAGACGTTCCTCAAAACACCATTCTAAGAACTATGATCGTGCCCAGTTCTCGCAGTGCAAACACAATAAAAAAGGAGCGGTCCTCCAACTGTTCTTGGAACTATGAAAAAGCTCCTCCAGACCGAAAACACCTATTGATATCTTAGACAGTCACGTGCTTACGATCTTGTGGCAGAACTTGACTGGTCTGCACGGAGCCCTGACCAACACCTTTGGGATGAACAGGAACGCCGACGGTGAGCCGGGCCTCATCACCCAGAATCACTGTTGCACCTCACGAATGCTCTTGTGGTTGAACAAATCAGGTTCCAAAATCTTATGGAACGTGTAAAGCAGGAAGAGTGGAGGCTGTTGTAGGAGCAGATTAATACCCCTGGATTTGGAGTGAAATGTTCAACAATCACATCGATGAACGGCAGTTTAAAAATGAACAAGAGTTTAGAAGTTGTTTAAAAGATATTGAGAGCATCAGCTGTTGTCGCCTAGCTGCCACATGTGGTGCAGATATGCCGGCGTCTCTTAAGGATTTTATGATAGGATGACGACATACTTTTGGCTATGTAGTGATCTTTCTTTTGATACATAACTGTTGCATGAGATTAATAACTTGATACATGATTGAGTTCCTTTTTCAGTGCACTTTACCACAAACTTCAGGGTGTAATTAACCTTAGAAAACCCTCCACATGTTGCAGATGGTGTTTTTAATTCTGCTGTTTCTTGTGAGTGGCTCGCATGGCTTGAATCAGGAAGAGCTCCACGTGTAAAGAATGCGCGAGATGACTCATTCACTGACATGATGGCTTGTTACGGGGGTGCCGATGTGATATCTCCATGATTTGCATCGTTAGCTGCCTTCATGAGCGTGTCCCCTTCCTCATTAACGTCAACAACATCATTAGGACACTCGCAAGTCAGGTGATTGATTTGTGTACGTGTGGGCCCATGAACACATAAGTGTGTGTGTGTGTATATATGTGGGGCAGATAATATCCGTGTTCATTGATCCGTGTGAAACTTAGAGGTCAGTTGAGTTTCTCTGGCATTTCCTCAGGACGATACCTCGCCTCCACATGTTCTCCACTCACCTGTCAGCTGTCATGAAGGAGCGAACATCAGACAACTGGACAGTTCACTCGAAGGAGCAGCCAAAGGCAGATTTATACAGGCAGCTATTGAAATACAACCTGTACAACCTTATGTCTAAGGTCAGACAATATATAGTAAACTATGCTTTTTCAGCCATTGTTCCCAAAATACATGATTTTACAGAGTTTCTTTTTTTTTTTTTTTGCCGTGGTATAAGTTTAGGCATAAATAAAAATTTAAACCAACAATTCCACTATATTTTTCAAATAATCTATCTCTACTCAGATTCATAGTATAAGAAGCCCAGTATCCTAGGAATGCATCCATCCATCCAGTGCTGCAGGAATGAATCCTAAATAAGAACAAAGCCTGGAAATGACTTTTTGCAATTCTGGTTCCCTCATCTCAAAGTCAAGTTATACCCCATTTGTGAATTTTGAATCTTTTATGGGTCTTAAAACAGGCGGTTGCTAAATGAGACTACAGAGGTTGTCGGGGACATTAAACGTCAAAACTCATCCACTCACTCGTCCGCCTTTACGTCATCGTGTTTTCTACTCGCACTCTTGTAGAAGAGGTAATGGCACTTAGTGATGGTGACGAAGTCATGTGTCCGTGGTGTAGTTAATACATTAGCTTTTTACTCCTGATGACTGCGTTTACAATTCATGTATCATAGCAGTGTTGTTCAATTGTGAAGATTATCTTGCTGTAAGTATGAAACTGGAAAAATCCCACTGTCTTTTTGCCGACCGAACCAGGGCAATGCTAACTTCCGGGCTGGACTACAAAATACGTAATCCCTGCAGCTCATATTCAGAATCAGCTTTATTGGCCAGGTATGTTGATATGCAAGTGATAGTGAGGTGAAATACTGTAAGTGTGGAGGTTGGGGGGTGGATGGGCGTGTAGCTCGTCTGGCAGTTCATCTTTCACTGGTCACTCAATTGTTAACCTTTGGCTGCATCCCAGTTATTTATTCACATGATTTTTGATATTTTTTCAATTCCCTGTTGTGTTATATCCCTGTTTTGACTGGAAATCAGAATCTTCAAACGGAGCTAGTAAATTAATAAATGTGCCTTGCAGATATAAGCCAACTCTTCTTCTGCATGACTTAAAAGTGAGCCTCTACGTCATGAGAATGTCCACGTAATACTACTACGCTGTTTATTTCACAGGTTTGGTATATTTTCAAGCGGTTTCGTATCTTGAAAATTAACTGAAGCACTTTCTGACAAGGGGTCACCAGGGAGGGCCGAACAAAGCCAAAGTGACTGAAAGCAAAATGTAAGGAGAACACTGCAAAATGTGTGCAACTTTGTGACAGATTTCATCATTGTATTACTACTCAAGTTAAAAAAAAAAAAACCAAGCATATATTCCAAGTTCCTTTCACTTGACGCGGCGAATTTGAAACTGCTTCAAGGTGACATTGTCTTAAAAAAAGTATAATTTAATTGCAAAATATCCTTGAACTGTCTGATTCATTTAGAAACAAGGGAATTGATTTCATTCTGTTGCGCAATGTTTCGTACTTGTTAACTCTTATCATATGGACAATATTTGCTGTAACTGTTATGTTTAATTTGATTATACTGTAGAGCACTTTGAAACTTTGCTTTGAAAGTTGCTACATAAGTAAAGTTATTATTTTTTAATATTATTAGTCCTACAAAAAGTAAGCTTTTAAGACCCTGCACTAGATTAAATGAATTGGACATTATTTGTAGTGTGGACCTCGTCATCTCAAAAGCGGCCACATTTTCCACTTGAGAAGATTTCAAAGGCTCAGCACCGAGCTGCTGCCTGTCCACCAAATCCAAATCCCTCAGCCTCAAAGTTCACCATCAGGGGTTTCATCACCCAGCAAGCCATTTCACATTTGATTGGCTCAGCTGATGCTAACAAAGCAGCAGCGATAACAGACTTGTTGAGCACATTTCAGGCATCGCATTCGTAAATTGTTTTTAATAGAGAGAGCATTAGAATATGATCGGAGGATTTAAAGCTGAGGAATCCCAGTGATCTTTACCAATTATGTCATAAAGTCAATAATGTTAATGGCCCCTGTGGTTCATGAGAAGGGATGGGGATGAGAAAGGTTAAGCAGATAGAAGGTTAAATCAAATGCTTCCATTTGGTCAGACAGCAGTAATTCATATAAAATTAACACTAAATCTGGAGCGAGGAGATCATCTTTATTAAAAATTATGAATCAAATAATACCAGTCTTCATCTTCAGGATTCACTACATATTGCTTCACTTGACACTGTAGTTACAACCTGTGCATTAGCTACAGTAACTTGTCCTTGCACTTTGCAAACGTAATAAGAGCTTTATCTCCACACTGGACTCACTACTTCCTGTCGGGTATGCCGTGTTTTTCAAGCATGATCAGCTGTTTAAAGCTCTTGATCTGCACCACCACACCAATCACCCATGACGTCACAGGCCATGGGTGATTGGCGTGGTGGTGCAGATCAAGAGCTTTGTGTTTTGCCTCGAGGTGCAGTAGACCATCCTTTTGTTAAAGGCGCATCTGTCGGTATGGGCTCCAAATGGGATATACTGTATATATTGTTTTTATGTGCTTCACATTTTTCTTAGAATTGGTTGCAGAATCGTTGCGAAATCAGCATGATTTTCTCCCACTATGTGTAGGCTCTATTGGTCCACATCCGAATCTAGATAGATAAAAAGCTATAAACTTCCTTTTCTGTGTTACATCCCGTGGGTTTTTGTCTGTGTTTCCTGTTTTTATTTTGGTATCCTTCCTGTCTGTTCAATTCCTGCCCTTGTGTATCATCGATTAGCCACAACTGTTCCCTAGTGTTCACCTGGCCCTAATTCCCTCATTAGTCCCTTGTCTATATATACTGGTTCCTTTCGTTTGTCAATTAGTTTTGTTTGTGTCCCAGAGTTAGTAACTGTTACTGCTTTCCTTGTGTTTAGTCTCCGTGTTCCTGTTTTGCCCCTCGTGCTTTTGTCTCCGGACTTACCTATAACCTGCTTGTCCACCTGCGTTAACGGCATGCAAGCTCTTTTGTCTACAAATAAATAGTTGAACAGCTCCAGCCTGTCTACATTTGGGTGCTTTCTCTGCTGCCTAAACTCCCCATCGTGACATTCTGTTATCAAAACACATTTAGACCATTATGCATGCCTTAGCAGAGGCTTACGCTTCAGCTTAAGCAATTTACTGTATGTTTAAATGGTTAAAAATGCATACCGACGTCTTGGAAAGAAATCTTTGAGTGGATGTAGAAGCAGTAATTCTTGACATTCTTCCATCTCTTGCTGTAGTGTTTCTGCTCTGCACTTCCCGGAAAGAATGTATCCATCAAACAGTCAGAGCAGCTCTGAGATGTTTTCCGGTGGGTTTTCTGTTAATGTCTGAGATTCTGTCGATGGTGCTCTTTGCTGTTCGTCTCTCCCTCATCGTACTGTTTATTAGTGCTCAGCAGCACCTCAGGGCTCACTGTGTTTATTGATTGGCTGATTGGTTTATTTACATCTAAACACTTTTTTGTTTTTTCTCTCCCATGCACGCTGCTATGGGAAATTGCAGTATGCCCCGTTCAGCTGTACAGAACTCTGCAGAAGAGGAATACAGTGTGCACTCATGCACCAGGTGGAGATGTCAAAATCAATGTAGTTTAATTCTCTCCAGTCACTGACCCCCTGCCCCCACCTTTTCCGCTCCAGCACCAAAAAAAAAAAGTGCTTGCTTTCAGTTACTGCAAGAAATGTAAAATGCATCACAACAGCCAACAACCACTTCCTGTTTGCCAAGAGATTTTCTTCCAGGGAAATATTTACCAGAAAGTGTTTAGAAAAGACAATCGAAAGGCTTCTACGAACTGGATGAATCTCCAACATGTCATAGTCAGTTACGCAGTGCAGGAACATTGTTTTGTTCTATTTTACACTGCAGCTACATTATCTTTCCTTGAGTATAATCTGTCAGATGTTGCTTAAGCCCGTAGGCCAGGCCCTCCTCTTGAACATTTTTTCTGTTTATTTGCCTGTGCAGTCCTGCAGAACTGAGCCCTGTTGGGAACAAAAGGTCACCTGACACACGTGAAGCCTGTGTTTTGTGTAGTCCAGCTCCAGCTTGTCCACCTCTCTGTGGCTTTATCCCCCAGCACTCTCTTTAAGGCCCTTGGAGAATGAACAAAACATTCTCTGGAGCACAAGCCGTGTATGCTATCGGTTTGCTTAGCTCTCCTGTCTATAGGCTTACCTTACCCTGAATTTCCTCTCTCGTTGTTTGGCCGGTATTTCGCTTGCTGTGCCGCTAGTTTTCCCCCCCTTCTGTGATGTAATTTATGTTAAACAAATCTTTTAAAGTCAAGGAAAAGAATCTGAACAGTGGTGTATGCCTGAATGGTTCATTCTCTCTAATCCCTTGACTGAACTGCCCCCTCCTTTTGGAATAGATGTATAGTTGTGCGTGCACAGATTCTGCACCGTAAGGTCACTTTTGTGTGGCTGGCTGGCTCACCACCACAGAGGTCTAATCCTGCAGAATTAGTCCATTCAGCGACCACCTCTTGACCAGGAGGCATCAGCCATTAAAATGGTTACAAAAGGAATGCCTGAGTCCTTTCTTTACAAAGGATTTTTCCCCTCCATAAGGTAAAGGTAACCCACAGAGTGAGTTACAGTTCCTTCAACTCAGATTGAAGTCCCTTGTTGCAGATTTCATTGTGCACATTGATTATGCTTATTAAACATTTAGAGAGCCTAACTGGAGCATGTGCAGGCAACCTCCGCTGTACTGTGATAATGAGTTTTCCCCCAAAATGGTGCAGCTGAACAAGCTTTGATTTTTACTTTGTAATTCAAAATGATCAGTGGCTAGTGGCAATCTTGCTTTGTGTGATCAAGAACAGTGAAACTACAAAAGATGTCTTCTACACACAAGGGGCATATCTGTACTCAGCACAAGGAAATACAAAACCCACGTCCCTCTGGCACCAGGACATATCCCTCCTTTCTTTTCCATGATAAATGTTATCAAGATGCCACATTGGATTACTCCTCTTTTTCAAATTGAGACCCAATTCAAGCAAGAGCTATCTCCCCCTGTTGAGTGGTCTTGACAGAAGCAATTTCCTAGTTCTAATCGAAAGATTTCTTCATTGGTAGAATCTACTAAATACCAAACCGGGCATACAGCAGCACCAGATGTGTCCCAGCATACCCAGAAACACTCAACGCTTTTTTGTGTTTGGAGACTTGCAAAGAAGCATGGAGAATATGTGCTGAATTTTAATTTAAGTTAATGAATGTGTGGATGCAATCATGTTGAAAATTATTTCGTCCCTTCATGCTGGATTACCTTTTACTGCAAATTTACAATCACAAAACACTGACATCTACTTGTACAAAATGTGACACCGTGCCTCCAACCTCCATACAATATACCAATGCAATGAAATATTTTACAGTAATTTACTACATAATTTGGTGGTTAGTAGAAGACATTAACGTATAGTTAAAGTGAGGTGAGATGCATCAATCAAGACATAAAATTGCCCAAACAACTATAAGAAATAAGACCATAAGGACTGTATGAGTGTTTGCAGATCTGGTGTCCAAATTAAGACAGGATGACATTGTTTTTGTCGTTGAGTTTTGTGAGACGGTTTAGGTTTAATTCGGTTTACACAAACACTGCTTGGTTAAGGGTAGGAAAAGGTTTTGTTACTATATCTAATTAGTTATAGTTACAGGATCATCAGAACCAACTCATCCACCCCGACCTCCTCCCCATGATGACTTTGAGTCTCAATAACAATGTAATGCTACTTCCACCTTTCCTCCAAACAGACGAGTCATAATTCAAACAACCCCCAGTGGTCCTTGTCAGGTAAGAATAAACATATAGGCTTTAATGCCCACTCACACCATACTTGCAAATCAGAACGTTTGGTACATTTAGTCTTGTTACACTATCAGTGCACTACATACTCAAACATAGTAATAATACACAAGTTATATAATATAGTAAGCAATTGGGACCCAGTTTAAAGTAGCAGCTCCTTACATCCAGCCAGACCAAAGCATATAGAGCCAAAGACCGAAGATTGTTCCGTGAATTCCACATATGTTTGTCAATTTAAAATATAAGTTTGCATGTGAAGAAAGTGCTATTTAGTTTCGTGTGAAATCGCACGGTGAACTACATCTCTCGTCTCGCACCAACATGGCGGCCACTGTAACGTTATCGTACCTGATGCGTTTCATCCAGCGATTCCTGGTGCTTTCATCAGCCAGGAAGAGAAAGAACGAGCAACATCCATTGCTCATGCGACTGCATCCCGGTACCAAACACACGAGCATTGTAGCTTCAGCTGTAGTTTCAGCTGTTCTGGGTAGCTTGTGGAGAGAAAAAGTTATGATGTCGCTTTTGGCTGTGTAGTCTTTCTAGTTATGTATTTTCACAGTCTAAAACGGTATTACTGCGACTTTCTTGACTTACAAAATTATCTTTTAAATTGACAAACTTTGTATTTCATGGCACAATTCAAACAGGATCAACAATTACTTGTCTTTTTACTGCACATATTGTTTTTTCTTCCAAAATAAGGTCCCATGGTGGTCCACCGGAAAGGGGGTATCTTCGCCTCTCTACTGGACTGACAGGCCAACCGAGCGACTGTTTGACCAAGCTTTTATTATACTAAATTTTAAAAACTAATATTCCTCTAGAAATGATTAAAACAGGATGAAAGGTTGTCTAGCTGGAATGACAAGGAAGGTGGTAGGTAGACAGACTCGACGGACATTTTACTTGCTTTAAGGTGAAGGTTTATTTACAGTAACCTTAATACAATACAATACAATCCAAAGCCATTCTTGGACTAAAACGCCAATAGTCCTACACAATACTTTCACCATATCAAACCTTTCGTTTCACAAAAGGAAACCCCTCCACTTGGTTCGGCCCTGTGATGTCATCCATGACGTCACCAACACCATAAAAATCAGGAAATGCTGGGCGGCCGTCTCCCAAACAAACATAATAAAGTTACTGAAACTACCCTGTGGCTCTGTGTTTGCTGTAATTTACTCAAGTGCTTAGATGTAACTGTAAGCCAACCCTGGAAACAAACCCGGGACAGGAGGCACTGCAAATAAACAGCAATGGTAAGTTATAGCAAAATGAACACCTGTAGGAACTAATATATGTAATGTGTAAAATGAACAGGGACGGTACATTTGGTGAGTAAATGAGTTCTCGCCCCCACTTTATCACAAAAGGTGGCATTTTATTTTCAAATTGCGGAGATGTAAACCCTGCAATACTGCGTTACCATTTTCTTTTCCCCCAGTGAATGTCCTGCTGTGCAGTGTCTTGGCATATAGTGAAGCACCCTCCTCTTAATGAAGCATTCAACTATCTGCATCCCTGCTTTACATTGCGGCAACGGTGCGTGGCAGTCTCTTTGGCCCATCTGTTGTTTCCACTTGGAATGAAAGGCAGGTGGTCAGCCGCAGCGGACCACCGTTCATCTCAGCCCATCTCATTCTCCACACGGTGATCCAAAGCAACTCGGCTGCTAAATATACAAGCTCATACATATGCATGACGTGGCAAAAAAAAAAAAAAAGTCCTCGCTGACACCCATTAGTTGCACTGTCACACTGAGGAGGCTCATTTGGAGAATTTGCATGCAGACATTAGCAGATTAATCACGAGTGACAGTCGATGGAAAGCACACGGGAGCCAAGGTGGACTCTGACCTACATGTACCTGGTAGAGTGCTGGCCTCGTTACTTTATGAGGTTCAAATGATTAAAATAACCTAGTTTCCTGGATGTGGAGGATAAAGACTCGGGAAGGCACCACTCTGTGTCCCTGTGATGTGAGGCCGTCTCTCTCTGTAGGCAATGTTTAACAGATATAAATATTTTACGTGTTACAGGTTGGGATTTTTTTTTTTTCCCCACACAATGCTTCATTCATTCTAAAACCTTCACTGCAGTCAGTAAGAAATATAAAAAAGAAAAATCCTTGTAATTGATTGTATACTTCAATGCAGAAACTCAAAGTTCAAAGTCTGCGTGTTATTTCGAGTGCAATTCAATATTGACCCAGTATCATCGAGCGAGAGTGTGACCTGATCTTCCGTTCATTAAACACTGGAAAAATATTAATTGAAGCTTCTGTTGCTTTACACTAACATTTGAGAAAAGAAATAATGTCACTGGTTGAGTTAAACGTAAGGAATTGGTGCCAAATTCCAGTGTCCTGGCAAGTTTGAGTTGAATAAAAAAATAATTGAATGATTTGAATATTCAATATCAGCCAGCTTACCTGACTAACAGACACCTCTCTCTGCCACGACTGTATTTTCTCTGTTAACAGCAAGAGCTGTAGGCTTCATAGCATTAGCTTTCTCTCCTTTTATCCCTTCCTGCTGAACTGAGCTTCAGGCTAATGTTGTTTGGCCATCAAGCTAATGTTACATGTCCCATTCAGGATCATTTCTGCCTCCAAGAAATGTCTTTATGACTGATATTTAATTTCTCTGCTAATCGCTGCAAGAAATACTATCTTCACCTGGTTCCACTCTCATTACACACAATGCCACAGGGGGGAAAACATTAAATATTGATTTGTAACGGGGATTTTATTTTATTTTTTAAACAGAGGCTTAGACGTTAATGTTGAGCATGTGAAGACGTGCGTGTGCACAAGTACAAGCACTCACTGCAGCTACATAGATACAGTGCTCTTATAGATTGTGTGCGTGTGTGTGCCATTCTGTGAACAGCACATGCTACATCATCCATATCTATAGCTGTCATGGAAAATAATTTATCAGTGCCTATTTACAGTACAGAAGGACTCTGGCTTTGGCATCCAATTTACCTGTTACTGTGAGAGTCCCGAAGTGAGCGAGGCTAAAATTAGAAACGGCATATCACCCAGCACCACGGGTATCAATCACACATCTGTCACGAAGAGGCAGAGGGGGAGGCAGAGGGGGAAAGTGACGGTGACTGAGCGATGATGGCTGTGCAGCTCCTCTTAATTCCGAGCCCTGAGGTCAGATACTGGAAACTGGTACTGCTCTGTATAAGACTGTACCTTCAGGACTGCTAGAGTGTAGGGCAGGTCTGTATCAAGACTTTAGTTTTAAGATGAGGCCAATCATGTCATTTAATTCAGAATTTCATACTGACCTGATACTGGCCTCGTGCACGGAAAAGGATCAGTGGTGGTCCTTAATGAGAATTAAGTTTGCTTCAATGTTAAATATATTTCTACACTGCCATGTAAGAGCATATATCATATGTCATCATCTTGTATTTTAGTGAATATTTTTAATCCTTTATCATGCTGTTATAACAGCCAGTGTTAAATACTGACAGTGTGCAGATGCTAGCTGTAGCTAACTAGCACACGAGCTTGTACATACTGGCGTGTGTGTGTGTGTGTTGTGGAGTGTGACAGCACGGACTGATCACAAAACTTGCCTGGAACTCCAGATCTTTCTGACACCTGTTTCTGTGCTCTGTGTACTTTGAGTTTCCACTGAATTTCAGTTTGCATTCTGTCTGATCACACCTCAAGAAAACTTCTCATATTGGACAAACACTAATTTAATTTCATATTTCATATTGAGAAATGATACTGATGGAAATATGGCAAGACAATGTAGCTGTAATACACTGCTAGGCCTATTCATTGAAGACGTATAAGTGCCTTCATGCAGGGGAAGAACAGAAGCACAAGATGAAACCCACAGCACACCGACTTCTAGGCTTAAGAGTCAAACATGTGTTGGCTCAGTCAAACAAAAGGCCTTTATTTCCACGGTGGTATTTGAACCACACAGGCATAAACACTGGAAAATGCATACTGGACAAGTAAAAACATGTGGAAAAATATTCTAAAACAAAGTTGTTTTGGGTTGAATTTCCCCTGGAAAAGAGGAATTTCATTTCAGCTTGCCCGGAGTTAGTGATTAGGAAAAAGCATTGACAATGTATGAAATGCAGGTGTCTTTCTTTGACACAAGTAATCCTGGGTTTTACTGGTTCTGCACTCCCCCCTCAAAGGCCCACGGCCGCTTGAAATTCTTTGCTGCAAATACGCTGCAGCTTCTGAAGCCTCTTTAGCAGGGAGGAGGAGGAGCCGGGCCTCCATTTAGCCTGATTTCCTGTCTTTAAAAAGGATGAATGGCCAGCTTTAGGCCATTGAGAGTGCCCTCACCTATAGCACTCTGTTTGATCTCAACATCATGGCCGCAAACAGGTTGAAAGAGAGAGGGCCCTTAATGTCAAGGCCATTCTTAATGAGTCTCAGTGGACAGGACCAACCGCAGGCCCCTAAGAAAATGTAATCCCCTGCTTTAGTACAATAACTTCCTGTTAGTCCCCATGTCTGCATTACAGCCCTTTGGTGGAGGAAATATTGAAGGATGTGAATGACATGTTTTATATTGAAAACCTTTATCGTTGCCTTTGTAATGGATTTCATATTATTCTATCGTTCTGGAGTTTAATTTGCCTTAATCAGGTTTATATTAATTGACAGTAGCTAATCTTAATAACCTTATTGTTTTGTTGTTGTTGTTATGGCTGGTGTGAATTCATCTGCTGGTGCTAACGCTGCTTGCTGCGGGAGCATCAATGGGAATTAAAGCAGCATCAAAGCTTTATCAGTTTATAGTCGGGCGGTGCAGTTTGACTGACAAAATGCACAGCGATAAGCAGGGGGTGGCTTGAAACAACTTTGGGCCGACTCCATTTATGCGCTGCGTGGAAAATCACAGAAAATCTGTGCAGTTGAACTAATCGTCGTCACCAACGTTTCCATTTGCATATGTTAATAAAGCAATTCCAAAAGCTGGGAGGAGAGAAAGAGGGGGGAATTAATTTGAAATCTCAAGGCTTGTGCACAGCAGCACACTGTAGATTTCAACGCCGAGTGTCAAGATGCGGCGTCGTTAATGAGAGGCACAACAAGCGACGTCTACTTTCGGCTTCGCTGTTTAGCGGTGGCCCCGGCATTGTGTGATTCTCCTGAAATCTTCAACTGTGCTAGGTAGCCCCTTTGTGTCACTGTATTCCCTCGGCTCCGTTCCACCCCTTTGTTTGCTTTGGTGCAGTTTCCGTGGCGACTGAGCCCAGGGCCCCCAATCAGAGGCCCATAACACTGACAGGCAGGGATGGAGGAGGGGGTGTTGGTACTGAGAGATGGTGTTGGGGGGGTGGAGGCAGCGAGAGGCAGAGCACACTCACACTCACACACTCTTAATATACATGCATGTACATGAGTGCACACACACACACACACACACACACACACACTCACCCTCACCCGCATAGTCGCCATCCCATTTGTAGCCACGCGTGCAAACACACACCTACAGGCCATCAAATATCAATTGTAGTAGGTTGCTCTCGACCCAACCATCACAAATCTAGCAGCGGTGGATGCGTCAATGACAAAATGCCCTTGTGATAACACCGTGAGCTGTTTCTGCACCCTAACATAGCATGTGACAGCTCAGAAATTCTTCTTCCTCCTTCACTCCCTCCGTCACCACAACACTACCTTCCATTCAGGTGAAGTCTTTGTCTGCCTGGAGTCTCTCTCTTTGTTTGTTTTTCCCCTCCTGTCCCCTTCCAAAAAAAAAAAATCAAAAATACCATAGGAACTCAGAGGGCTTACACTTTGAAATGTTAACTACCACCTGCCAACGCTACAGGCCCTCCAAACCTCTGGAGTTTTTTACCCAGACAGGTTTGCTCATTGCAAATTCCTTGATCTGACCTGTTGTTATTCAAGTGCTTGAAGGGGAAAAGCCTCTAATACCATTTAATCACCAATGTTGTCCAGCAAAAATGCCTTTTTTTTCTGAGGGAGTAAATTTTGACTCTGGACTTCAAAGGGATCTTGAAAGTTGATCATGTTGTGCAACATCCCTCCATTATCCCCCCCCCCCCCTTCCTCTTCTCCATTACCTGGAATCCAGGCAAGGTGGTCATATTGCGCCCTGCTGATTGACTTGCAGCCATGTTGTCACGTCTTCTAACCTTTTGTCAAGCTTTAATCATCTGTTGCTGGCTCTCTCCCCTCCCCGCCGGCTGCTGAAGCCAAGAAACTGCTGTAGGTGCAGCTTGCTGGAGAGGCTGCAATTTATTTCAATGAAGCTTTTTGAAAGCATGTGTGTGTGATTCTGTTTGTGTGTGTGTGTGTGTGTGTGTGTGTGTGTGTGGCCTCCATATGCATCGGTGGGCTGTGTGTTGGGGTGTCTTTGTCCACAGCTTGCTAGCATGCTCTTTATGTTGTGCAGCAAGTGACTGGAATACTGATCACCTCAGGGTCTCCCTGCAGCACCAGCACTTCCCTTTCTCTCTGCATCTCAGATGAAGCGTGAATGTTGTTTTTGAAAAGAAAATGCAGAATGAGATCAAACGAAAAGAATTACAAAAACATTTGTTTCAGTGTAAATCAAGTCGTGGAACATGCCTTTTTTTTATTTCCACTAATTCAAATGAAAGAACAAAACCTCCCTTGGATTTGTTGGAAGACGTCTACTTTTGCAGAATAATGTACTAAAAGCCAACATCAGTGGAATGCCCCTTTAAGAGAATGGTTTTGTCGTGTCTTTCTCAGCATGTAGCTCAGATTGATCTCTGTGAGGCTCCAGCCATTTTCATCACACTCTAATTGGTGACTCAAATCAAATAAAAGGCCTGGATGTGAAAATAATATATGAGCGCAGGGGAAGAATCATGAGTGATGAATCAGGGCAGATCTCAGAGGCCCATGAGATCCCTGTGCACAATTGGTTTGCATATTATCCAGTTTTACAGACATTTTGGTGCTAATGAAAAGTTTTTACTGGGCAAAGATTTTCATCTGGCATGATGACCATTTGCTTTTTATCCCACAGAGCTGATTATTTAAAATGACCAATTTGAGTAGGGAAACAGAACTAAGGGGAGAAACTACACGGTACAATATGAGCTTTCAAATGGAGACCCATGTCTGGATCACTGTAGCCCATTACTGTACTGTTTTACAAATTATGTGACGTTCAGTAGCTGATGAAAAATAATAAAAGGGTGTGATTTGGAAATCCTACACCTGTATTCCCATATTTCAAGAATGACCCTTTAAACCAAACCCCATGAACCTGCAAAATACACCGATCAGCCATAACATGATGACAGCGTGGGCACCCTGACCGGTCTGCAGCTACGCAGCCACATATGCAACAAACTGTGATGCTCTGTGTGTTCTGACACGCCTTTCTAGCAGAACCAGCATTCACTTTTTCAATCATTTGAGCTACAGTAGCTCTTCTGTAGAAGCACATCAATCGGCCATCAATGACCCTGTCGCCAGTTACCCGGTTTTCCCTCCTTGGACCACTTTTGGTAGGTACCGACCACTGCAGACCGGGAAGGGAGCACCCCACAAGAGCTGCAGTGTGGGAGATGCTCTGATGTCGTCTAGCATCACAGTTTGGCCCATGTCAAAGTCGCTCACATCTTTATGCTGCCCATTTTTACTGTTTCAATACTTGTAGATTAATATAGCCCCCCCACTGACAGGTGCCAATGTAACGAGATAATCAGCGTTCGTCTCTTCATCTGTCAGTTGTCATAAAGTTATGGCTGATCGGCGTATATTCCTATACTTCTACTTTGCTTTGCCCAAAATGTTGTGTAGGAAATGTAGTTGCTGTTGGGATGGATTGCACTCACTGGCAATATTCAGTGTAGCTGACGTGACTAATACTAATACTGGCCAGAAGTCATAGGGAGGAGGGCAAGTGGATGGTTTGGTCCAGAGCAGGGCTTTTAGGTTTAGGCTACGAAAGCACTTGGTTTAGGGAAATATTGTGGTTTTGAACCAAGGGCTTGAGTGACCTAAAAATAATGACAAAAACATTTAATTGTTAGCAGCATTTCTTGCTGAATGTATTTGCTAATTCAGTGTTGTATAAGGATGTAATTTTAGGAGACAGGGATGTTTCATCTATAATTAAGGATTTCATAGCTTAAATAATTACCTATTTTTTATTTGTATGAAAGACGGAGTGAAAATTACTTCATCTGGGGTTTGATAAAGGGAAAGTGAACTGCACTGCATCAATTTATCCACGGCCGTCATATAATATACCCTCTTTTTCTATTTGTTTCCCTCGCAGTTTTGTTTTGTGTCTCTAGTCTGAAAGAAACAAACCAAATGTTTCAGTTGTTGTTTCTGGTCTTTTCTTATTTTTTAAGGGATAAAAGACAAACTTATGTTAATTCAAAATGTAACTTCTGATTATTCACAGTATTTATTCGGTTCCTGTTTTCAATTCCCTCACGTCCTATATTCTGATGGGTTATCTAAATGCTAATGTTTCAATGCATCAAACTGAAGGCACAGTCGGCTCCACAAACAGAGAACCTCCTTTGTTATCGCGGAGGTGGTGGTGGTGGGAGGGGATGAAAGAAATGAGTTTTATTGAAGGGTTTAGAACATAAAATAGATGTCTCGCACAATCCCATGTTCCATTTCCTGAATGTACACTGGAATTGGCACAAAGGACACGTCATTTAGATTTCTGATAGGGAAAGTCTGGTCCTCGCAAGCCTGCACACCATGTCGAAATGCTCATATTGTGTCATGAGCCTTGCAGTATCCTCATGCTGCTGTGGATTAGGTGTCAGAGATAGCATTGTATCCTCTGTCACAAGGACAGCAGAGATGTGTGATATAGTGTGAGGGAGGGAGGGAGAGAGAGAGAGAGAGAGGGATTTTGGGGTTGGGTTTCCTTTCCTTTCCTCCCCTTCTTAGTTCAATCTATGGAAAACAAAACCTGTGACTAACTCTCCTTTCCTTTCCTTCTCCACCTTGTTCAAACCAAGGATCACCTGGTATAGAGAAACCCTTTCTTTTATTCTGTTCCCTTTCATTTAGTCTCCTTTCTTTTTCTTTTTGTCTATCTCAGGATGGTCCCACCTGTATACAGATACCTGGATATAGATGAACTAATTCCTTTCCTTTTCCTCATTGTTCAAAACATCACCTGGGTGCAAATTTCCTTTCCTTTCCTTTTGTTTTGCTTTCCTCTCCTTCCTTTCCTTCTCTCGTTGCTGAGGTTGCAGCCTACACCTGGATACAGATGAACTATTTCCTTTCCTTATCGCAATTGTTCAAACCAGGCATCACCTGAGTGCAGATACACACACGTTCTTTTCCTTTCCTTTCCTTCTTGACTCAGTCTGAGGATGGCCCCACATGTAATCCTCTGGATACAAATGCAGTAAACACTAACTTTTCCTTTCCTTAAAGTAATTGTTTAAACTGAGGATCACCTGATTGCAGATAAACTCTTTCTATTTTTTCTCTTCATCCCTCTCTTCCTTTCTCCTTCTCTTTCCTACCTTTCCTTCCCTTCCCCTCATGGCTTAATCTGAGGATGGTCAGGCCTGGAAATCACCTGGCTACAGATAAATACCCTTGAGGAATTTGTGGCGCTTCTGAAGTCAGCAAGGCAAGCGAGTGAATGCCCTCCTGTGTGTCCTCCCACCCACCCCGGGTTGTATAACACTTCTCTAATGGAATCTGACCTTCACTGCATTCCAGTTTTTGTCAAGCGTTAGCAACAGCAGGGAGGGACCCTCTGACTTACTTTCCCAGTCTTGTTATGCATACAATACAGCCTCCCATCGCACTCATATAGAATAGGTAAATGTGGCAATTCATGGCCAATCAGGGCGAGGCTACTTGAGGAAAAATCATGAATGGAAAAAATCTAAACTTGCATACTTGTTGGTTTGATCTTATAGACATAAGAAGCAAAAGGCTGAGATTGCTTTCTTAATATGAAGTCATAATGATGTTGATGATGATCTGTGGTGTTTGCATGGTTGAGTAACGGGGTTTGTTGTGTTTGTTGTGTCCATCAGCCTCGTTGTCGCCGTGTTGACCGTAATATTGAAATCGGTTCAAAAATGAGCTTAACCTTGAAATTTGGTGGGGGTTTTTAATGCCCAGAAGCAAAAATAGAGTATGTTAGTGATGCTGTGCCCTCCTCCTGTTTGGTGTATATTTAATCTAAAGCATGGCAGGCAGCCTCTGGCAGCTATATTACAGGTTCTCAACAACAGCCGATTGCATTTCTAAATTTTCCATCTCACCAGAATTCATTAGATATGGTTGATTCTTGTGCTGATTATTAACTGCAGGGACTGGGCACGTAAAGTTGGCTTGGAGCTCTGTTTTTAGTTTTTAGTTTAGTCTTCAAAAATGAATTAGAATTAATGTCAATTATCCATTCAGAGCTCTGTCTGCCAGTCGTCTGGAGGTTGCACCAAAACAGGAAAAGCATATTAAAATTCATCCTTTTGTGCAGGCTTCAACTGACGTTAGTGGGAGATGTAGCAGATATTTGTAGGACAAACATGTAACGTGACTATACTTAATGACACAGCCCTCCATTGCCAACATCAAAACACCAATTGAGGGAATATGGTTTTGAAGAATGGTGTTTTCTTAGAGACTGAAGCTGTTCCTTCTTTTAGTCCCAACTTTGATTCTTGGCCCAGATATTTGGAGCTATGATAAAGGGAAAAGTCACATCACTATTTGTGTATTTTGGAGGACATTTGAGTAACGTTAGCATGCAACAAGGTCGTCACCTATATTAGGAGATGCCATTGTGATACTAAAGGCAGTCTCTTTCTGTAAGAGGAGTTACCTGCTTTGGTTTTTCATTACATTGCACATTATAGATGTTCATGGTGCACAGAGGCTCATTATATACCATTACTATGCTGTTTCCAAAAACCAAAGGTATTGTTTTACCACTTTTTCCACATTTCCTCTGTGGGATCGCTGCAGCTCTACAAACCGTGAGGCAGCGCAATATGATCACAACACACTGATACAATACTCCATTGATGCATGCCTCTCACATTGCTGAAGCTGCAAGTTTTACTGGGAAAAGAATCCCTGCAGTGTGGGCATATTTTATCCCCCAGAATGTTTAAGTCATGAGACAGATCTTTAATTCAGACAAGTTGTGCAGGCGTTCTTTTTGTCTCTGTGCCTCTTCTCTTTCTCTCTCACTACATTCTCTCTCTCTCTCTCTCTCTCCCTCCCTCCTCCACAACTGTAGGAATCAAAACATTCCATAAAATAATTTGATTTAGATGCGTGACAAAACATTAACAGAAATATTTCCAGTTAAACACTTAGGGAGAGGTTCATGGGAAAAGGCAGCAGCAGCTGGTAGCCACACCATCTTAGCCAAATGCATATTTAGTGAAGTTCAGAATTAGGAACATTTCTCAGCTGTTCAAGCAGAAATAATCTCATTGGCTTATTTACGTGAGTGGCCAGACCAAGAGAACTTTTTGTCCGGATAAGTAGTTTCAGATTGCAGCTCTGTGGAAAATAGAAGGAGAAGGCAATATTCCTTACAAAGATTTTTTACAGTTAGAGATTTACATACTGCATGATTTCTAGTTGGCAATTGGTGACAGGTGTGTGTTTTAAAGTATAGAAAAAGTAGTCAAAAACTTGACAAAGTGCAACATAATCATCTTGAAATACTACTCCTGTGCAATTTAGTATTATGCTTTATTAAAAAGTTGAAAGACTTGCAAGAGATTTTAAAAAAGAATGGCCAAACTCAATGCATCAAAGGCCGACATATCATTCACAACTTTTATGGGTCAACAATTTGATTCTACACCTGCCAAAATGCATAATGATCAAGATGTCAAACCCTCTGCAATATGTTAAAAAAGCAGATTGTTCGTTTGACTTGTAGCATTCAAACCCAAGTAAAGATACTCATATGATGACACTTCCCTGCATGGTAGCCATATGTATTATGTCAAGCGGACTTTGGTCCCATTTCTTCTGGATGTCACAGTTTGTTCTTTCTAATATTTATTGTTTGTTTTCCTGGTGAAGACAGATGTTTGCCTCATCCTCCATTAATATGTGGAAATGAACATAATGGTTGATTAATGATACACCATAAACATACACCCTTTTGATGTCAAATGTACGTATGTGACAAACCATAACCTGTTAGAAATGCTTCCTACAAGTGGCCGCTAAGCAATAGGGTGAATTCTGAGGCTATCTAGTCAGCCTAGCTTGCCTTACATGCTACTTCTAGCAACACTAGCCAATATTAAGATAGGTAGTTAGCTTCCAGGGCTATATCATGCATGACAAGTGGTCATTGCTATTTTCAAATTCTTATATCTTGACCAGAGCGTTGTCGTTGTCGTTGCCATTCAAGTTTGGCTGTTGACTATGAAGCTGGTCCTTGCTGAGGTTAGCCGAACTGCTAGCTAACCACAGACTTTAATGCAGTTTAGTCTTTACGATCGCCATGGTTTGTGTCCTGCAGCTGGGATTTTACCACCAGAACCCTGGTTGTTAGTCATAATTTTGGCAGGGACACATATCTAATGGAAAGACATATCTTGTAAATTGCAGTAGGCCTATTAACTCTTCGGAGATCTAAATAAAAGTAGCAATAGTATCGTAGGCTACATATAATACAGCTCTTCCAGCAGTTCAAAATGTATTCTTTTACTATACATACTACGAATCCTCCCGGAGCGGTGGTAGCTCTGCTGCCTAATGATGCAAAGAGAGGCAGCCATGAATAAAACACAGCCAGGCGGACGGAATCGCACTTGCTGGAAGGTGTTCACACGGATCATGCACAGGAATGTGACACAAAATGATGAAAAAGAAGCTCCAGAGCGAGGCTTTAACATGGCCTTCACTTTTAATGTAATGCAGAAAATCTTCCTCCCACAATATTCAGTGGGAGTTTCAGCGTTACAGAGGAAGAGCAGATAAAGACATTACAGCTGGGTTTTGTTTTCCTGTTATTCTGCGAGTTCTTGATGGACATCTTGATCCATCCCAGGGTTCTGTGTGGAAAATTAGTTTAGGCGAGACAGCACGCATGGTTAAACACACTAGTTTCCAGTTTCACGCCTTAATTTAGGTGCTGACACTAAACTAAATTGAGTCTGAGGAGTGACAGCGCATCACCTGCTTCGTCTACTTACCTTTTCATTTCTCCTTGGTGGTTTAACATAATTTTAGTGTAACTTACAGTGACCTTTAATATATTACTTTATAGGTGACATCGAGTCATCTGCGTTTACCGTACATGTAGATGCACAGCTACGCAGTGACCCAAAGAAACTTTCTTTAAAGGCTGCAAACAGGTGTTGCCATTTCAAGGATTTACTAGAAACAATTGTGAAACTGTATTAGACAATGCATTCAATCACAGTGATTGCAAATGTGAAACTGATGAGATACCATAAACACTACTTAGGCCCTAACCCACCACCACCAAAAAAATTGTAGTACTTGCTTTGGACACATACTTGACTAAATGGTGGAAGTAACCATAAATATAAATCCATGAAAGTATGTAACACTGTCAGTTAAACTGCAATGGAAAGGTGCCAGAAGGGGTTGCTACTAGCAACAGAAAATGGAACAAAAGGACTGAAAACAACTGCTGGTGGCCGAGTCAGTTTCTCATACCTCCATTTTTCAGACACTTTGATGCGACATACTTGCTTACATCTCATTTTCAAATGGAATAAAACAACAACAATGTATTGTACTATAGCACTGAACTACACATTTAGCGGTTTGTTTGGGAGGGATGCTCTTCTAATTTCTGTTGACATCCAGCTCTTGTTCCTATGGAGTTTACAAACACTAATTCTAGTAAGTTTGTACAGAAGGGTCAGCTAAACGAAGAAATGTTTGTAATTGTTCTCTCCCAAGAAAGAAAACTGTGTACATTAATCTTTGTGAAATCTTGGTTTGCGCTGGTTTCAGCTGGTTGGTCACTGTGGTCCAAAGTAAAATATATAAATATAACAACTGTTTTATGGATTGCCATGAAATGTTGTAAAGACATGCTTGGTTCCTAGACAATGAACCCTACTGCCTTCTGCCCTTAGTGAAATACCAACTATTCAAACAACTATTGAATGGAATAGTATATAATATATTTTATAGTGCACAGAGGATGGATCCTAATGACTTTGTTGATCCACTGACTTTTCCTTAACAGTTAAGTTTTTTTTGCGTAGCACCTATCGACAACAAGGCAATTAAAGGTTCTTTACATAAGACATAAAGAGCTCATAGTCACTGTGAAACCTTTCCAATACTTTTGTTTATCTATCAGTTTGGTTTCTTCCACAATGAGCATTAGAGTTTCACAGGGCTGCAAAAGTGGCTGTAGACTTGAATCTTTGTCTAGTTTGGTTGATACTAATCATAGAATGGAGGCAAAATGTTTCTTATTTTCCACGACTTTTTTTATAACATACTAATGAAAGACAAGGTGGCTACAGCAGGTTATCCCCTTGAGAGTTTATCTCTCCAGTTTCTTGTTATTCTTGTCTTAGGTGGCCAGCGATCCACCTCCTACCCCTGGACAATTGCTGAGCCCACGGATATTTAATTAGAGCTCATTAAAAGGCCGTCATGAAAGAAATGTGGCTCCTTGCCACAGCCGCTTAGATACAGGGAGTCTATTTGGCTGAAGTCTACGACAGGTCTTCATTTCTCTGCTTAATCCACCACGTCTAGCAGACCACTGACAGCTCTTCTTTGTTTGGGCCTCATTCAGGTTTGGATTGAAACTCGGGGAGGAGGGCAGGAGGAGTGGAGGGCCCTTGTGAGAAACGTGGGGACGCAACAATACAGCCGCTATTCCTGGACCCGATTGTTTGCTTTCCTGAAGTGTCTGCTAGGAAAGGGGGCGGTCGGCTCTTTTGACGCAAAAGGGATGATTCTTGAGTTCAGCAGACACGCACAACGATTTGGCCTCCAGGTTCCACTATAGACTACACCTCCTATCTGCGGAGGGAAGTAGACAATGGCGCAATCAACGAGGCACACAAATCGGTGTCAGGATCCGTAAAGTGATAACAACTCGCATCCCCCTTCGTTGTGGATTTGATTAGTATTATTGTTCATGGCAGCTGCTTATCGCATACAGCACACTGGCTCATGTAAGAGTGCAAGAAAGACAGCCATACACCCCACCCCTCCACCCACCCACCTAAATGTCATTTCACAGCCCTTGCACCCCTTAAGACCCCCCCCCACCTTCGTGCTCAAAAAGCCATGACAATGCTCACAGAGTCAATCCGAGCGTGACACTATTGTAGCTGAATGTGTCTGGATGAGCTTTTCCTGGGATGTGTGCTGAGCTCGAATGGTTTGTGCGTCAGTGGTCCAGGAGTCAGGCTCATCCTGGAAACAGGATCATGACAGGTCCCAGGGGTTGACATCAGGGGGAGAGATGATGAAATGGATTGACACAAAGCCTGTGTTCTTGCTGGTAGGGAAAGAAAGCTAATTTTGTATTTGATTTTGAATGGCATAGCGGTTTACGTATTCTTAGAGAGATGGCTGCTGGCTGTAAATGAGGCTAAACTTGATTTGGATGATGAAAATTAAATTATGTGTAGCAATTATTATGAAAAGAGGTGGCGTTTCGACTGGAGATTGCATTTTAGATTTTGTATGAGAAAGCAACTTAGGGCAATTTTTCTCTTAGCTATATTTAGGATCTGGTCAAACTGATCTCAATATTTGTCCTTTTAGCTCTTTTGCAATCACCTGCATCAAATTACATGCCCCAGTAACTGCCTGTAATGGCCTAATCCCTAAATGAGTGCTCATAATTAAATTGGATGGTCAGTCAGAAACCATTCAACCCCAAATTAATGTTTGCAGGTTTGTCTCTGGGCACAAACAATGTACCTCGCTAATTAATTTCAAAAAGGAAAAAAATAATTACATATAGATTTTAACGTGTCTGAGCAACGAACAAATTCCACTTTGGAGGTCAATCCATGGTTTTTACATTTTTTGTCCATTAGAGCTGCATGATTAATTGGATTTTTAATCATGTTGCCATTTCAATTAATGCTGTCAGTGTGATGATTGGCAAAAGCGCAGCACGCCTGTGGTTTTATTAGCAGTGATGGAATTGTCAAACATCACACATTATGTTTTATTCGTAATTTGCGACGCCCACACCTCTTGCCATTAAGTCAGCAGCAATGACTTCTTAGGGCTCTCGGAATAATGATTCACATTTAAAAGCTCATCAACAAATCCCACTTGACGTGACATAGTTTCAATTTTTTTTCATATTATATTAATAAAATAATAGTTTCTGTGACTTTTGAAGTAGTTCTGTCCAAATGGGTATGTATTATACAGAGAAATTATATACACAGAGTGACATGTCAGGTTTAAAATCCTGCAATATTTATTTTATACATTCCTTCCCTCCCTGCCTGTTTCATTCATCAGGGTCGGATGTTAGAAGGATATGGCAACGCATGCTGTACGTACCCCTCCCTTCATGGCCTAATGGGCTACTTAAATTGATGAAAATGAGAGGCAAAGCAAAATTATGTGTTTGCATGAAAATAAAATAAATATCAGACCCAAGAATGTGGCACTTATAAGGTTAAAAATAGTGCATAACATCTGCATGGCCAGCATGCAATTACTTGACTTTTTACATCTCAAATGGCTTTTATGAGTTCACACAGCGATACAGATTATGACACAATGTGGATTTTAATAGCATCTAAAACTATTTACCACACAAAATCAAGGAACAAAGGGTTCTCTACAGTATATTATTACTCCTAGAGGAAGTGCGCTGAAGCTACGCTGTTACTAATATGTGAATATATCTAGAATTTTCATTATAAATCAATAAGCACTTCATGGTCTGTCACCAGATATCCACGTTCATTCTTCGTGTTTATTCTTTGATAAAATATAGAAGATCCAGATTTACCTCGAGTACTGTAACTTAGCAACTATTACAATAACAAACTTACTACAATTTATTATATTTGCACATGACAAGTAAAGCTCCAAACGATGAATGCAGAGTTCTTCAGAGGTCTTCCGCCTGCTTGGTAACCCTCTATTTATCTCACTCGGCCAACTGTGGAAGGCGCCTCGTGCTTTGTGGTGCTGCGACCAAAACTGAATGTCAGCGGCTTGTTTACTTTAGTCCTCTATTTATTGCTGACTCTCTCGACTTAGTGCCAAGCGGTGGCCATTTGCTACAACACTCGCCTGCTTCCTTTGCATAACATATTTCACACACTGCTGTTCCCATTATAACCCCCCAAAGCCCCAGTGTCGTCCCATTGAAGGGTTTAAACACACAGACCATCAGGCCTGTCTGTATTGACACAAGCACATTTTGGGCATCTACTCAGAGTGGCCCTGTGGTGTGAGAGACCAGTCCAGTGACAGAAGACCACAGATCTCTGCAGCAGCTATTGTATGACTCCACCCAAAGTGTGTCTTTTGAGTAACAAAAACAAAAACCAACGATTATTATAATTACAGATTAATTTGCCAATGATTTTTGATTAATTCATTATTTTTACCATTAAATGTCATAAAATAGGGAAAAATGCCAATCACAGTTTCCCCAGAATCCAAGGTGACATCTTCAAATGTCTTGTTTTACCCAAGCAACAGTTCAAAACGCAAAGACATTCAGTTTACGATCCTATAAAATAGAGAGAAGCTGCAAAATATCCCATTGGAGAATCTGGAATCAAAGACAAAAATAAATAAATAAAGATAAAAAAGATTAATCGATTATCAAAACTCATGCCGATGAATTTGTTTTAGTTGATTGACTAATCATAATGGGATGGCAAAGATTGGCAAATGGATGAGGGGCGACTCAGATTGATATACTTTGGGTGGAGTATCACTTGAAAGAAGAAGCTCTGCCTGTTTGGTCAGTGTGTGCTAACATCAGTTAGCCATCTCAACTGTTCTTATGTGCTCAGGCGGAGTCTAATTATCTCTTTACTTAGTCTGATTTTGAAACAGTTTACTTTTTCATCTGACTTGCTCTCACCCTGCTACAAAACCAAGCAGACTGGCCACCTACTCGTTATTGCCTTTTGTTCAGGGTCAAAACATTAGTAGGAAGACAGAAAGAAAAATCCACTTGGGCTATTTGCACACAAAAAGCAATTTTGTTCCAAGAGTGCCCCGCTGCCTGTTTTACGCTGGGTTCACTGAAGAGCGCTGCAAGTGGTGCGACGTTATCATAACCTGCTCACATCTGCTGTACAAGGAAGGCAAATGAGGGATGCTGAAGCTGATATTAAAGTCTGGCAACTGAGCAGATGACAAATGTTAATATACACTGTCTGTGACAACAACATATCACTACTGAGCAGCTCTGTCCTTCAGTTTCAGTCCCAGCAGGGTTGACACTGAAACTGACACCAGGTAGTTGAGGGTGGGACAGTTATGTGATTTATGTGAAAGTTTATCCGAGATGTTCTCATTTACGCAAATGTGATTCAACCTGCAAACACTGCAGGTGTGACAGCACTTCAAGTATGTGATTACACAAAATACCAACAAGCAAGGTTCAATGCTGAAGACGTGCGTTAACCTGCAGTTCCTCTAATGGCCTCCAGAGGCTGGTACACCTATATACAGTATATGTCATTTATACTGTATATGTATGTTTGTATTATTTCTGTCTGTTGGAGGATTTGTTGGAAAGGTCAGACTGTAATTTAATTGACTTTAATGCAACAAATACAAAGTTGTGGATTTAAACGTTTAATTTCAGGCACTCAAGTGGAAAGAAAAGTCAAAAAGCATTTAGTAAATACAGTCTAATACTTTATGAAAATACACCAGCACATATCGGCACACTCGCCTTTAGGTGCTCCTGTTGTCTAACAGTTGTTAGTAGCTGCTTTCACTCCTTGCTATGTGTACCCTGGTGGCAATTCTAAAAGCGTAGTTTAATTTAAAAACAGACTAAGGCTGAAATGCTTCGGACAGTGTGAATACGAGGATAACAACATGCAGTAAAGCAGTTTCTTTCTCCGGTGAAGTTTTGCTGATGAGCTGTGCATCTGTGCAACCTTGTACAGGCAAGAAGTAAAACAGAAAAAGAAAACATTAATGAAAGTACTATTGTTTCTGTCTCAAGGTGAAGCCTTCCCTGTTTTCACCATGGTGGAGGGAAAGTGGACCAGAGGGAAGATTCCACGCCTGCAGGGATATATTCAGTGGGTTTTTGAAGGCTACGTCATCTCTGAGTATAATGTTGTAGTTGATAGAGGCCAAAGTTTTAGTTTTTACTGTACTGTAAGCTTAGTCTTTGACTGTTCATTAACACATAATAAAAGAAACTCTTTGGGATTTCTCTTTGGCTGCTACAGCAACACGTGATCAGGAGTTCAAGTAGCTTTTATTGGTACACAATCAGTTGAGCTAGCTTTTATTCAGATGCAGAAACTGCTCTGACATTTAGTGTAATAATCTGCCCCATTTTCTTGTACAATATTTGTTTTTCTCCTCCCTGTGACTGATTGATCGAACACAAGGGTAATTAAATCCACAACAACCTCACAACAGCCTTTTACATACTCTTCTAAACACTCAGGCCCAGATTCACTGAATCATTTACGGTCTGCAGAGAATGCAAACATACATCAAGAAAATGACCGACTCTGCCCGCCGTGCGTGTTGAGCTCAAAGATGCCTAGAGCTCCTGTTAGAAAAATCAAACCTTTGCACCGATCATGTTGCTACATAAAGTATAAAGCAACTTTTATTATGTTGCTGTGATAATATCTATGTGTGTGCTGCAGCACATGGTGTAAGATCTCTGGAAAAAATATCAAGACTTTGCTTAGATAGTTCAGGCTTATGTGGGTGTGTTGTAAATATTTAGTTTTCTCTCCCCGTTATCTGGAGAGCCTTTGGATAGGACACACAGACGCAGAGTCCTTAGAAAATACACCCATTCTCTGGCAAAAGTGAAAAAAAAATATATGCCAACCAAAGCTACACACTAATGTATGGTACTGTGTGATAGATTAAAGGTAAGTCACAAGATATTAATTGTGTAAGTCATAATTTTAATGACTAGAGGTGGAACCAAGTCATTGTTTTGTAAGTCTCAAGACTTTGCAATCAGGTCCCAAGTCAAGACTGAGAAGTCAAAAGTCCTAAACTTTGAGTTTTGAGACCTAGAGAAGTCATTATGTTCTCTTCACCAAATGCAATGTCATTTTGACAACACAAATGTTTAACATGAAATAATAAAACATAAAATTTGCATTTATTTGTTAAGACAAGTGCAACTGAAAGTCATGTGACTCGAGTCCACACCTCTGCTAATGACATCATCATGGGAAATGTTTTGAATATTGTATTGATGTTAAAAATGACAATGTGTGTTAATCTCAGTTTATTAAAACGTATCAGATGGGGATATTATAAGAATATTATACAGGGCCTGAAATGATAAAGAAGTAAATGAACACCATACTACTTTTGTTTATTTATTTCCTGCAGAATAATGTCCCGCATCTCCTGCTGTCTTCATTAAATATGTTAGGTATAGTCAATAACAAAATTCACATTTACATGTGTTTTTATGCACATGGAATTGGGATTAGTTACTAAAAACAGCCCACTGGACATATTTCTATATTTTAAGATGATGACGCGAGTGTTTTTCCTCAGATTTTTGAGTTGAAAGTTAAATTTGTTTGCCTGTAGGCTGAAGAATCTCTGCACATAATGTTCTGCTAAAATGGGATGGGATTCATGATGTCAGTAGCCGAGATGACTGGAAGAGGGACAACACACACACCTTTTTGTTTTTGGCCAGCCCTTCCTTTTCAGTGTCATTACCGCCCCGGGTCTTTCTGCCAGCATAACATCAGCCCATACCGCCATGAAACTGGAGACCACAGAAAATTGGGCAAGAGAATGCTTTCCTTCTTTAGATCGGAGACTGCTCCAAATGGTGAGAATTGCCAGGCTTGGTGGTGTTGTGAACACTGGCCTCATAGTATAATCATTAAATATGTTTATTTTTCCAGGAGAAGCCAATATTTATATTATATATTATCCAATGTTTACTTGGATTGCAAGATAAAACAAAGAATGACTCGGGGGGGTTCACATGAGCAGCAATCCACTGTCATGTCTTGACAATACAGAGACGATAATCTGTAGAAGATTAGTTTTCGTCATAAGCAGATGCAAGGAGAAAGACATCCCAGTGCTGGACACACTGTGTGACTGACAGGGGATCTCTGGGAAGTACAGTGCAAAAAGACCACAGCACGACTGCCGAACAAAATGTGGCCAACATGACAAAAACCTTCCACAGTGCAATTTTAAAACTTCAGATTGGAAGAGAAGTCAATCTAAAAATGTCAGACTGCTGTAATGTAGTCATACTGAATGATGACCTCCAGGTAATGACAAGTCGTGCGCTACTTGTAAAATTCAGCATTTTAAATTGCCTCCTGTTGATTTGATCCAAAAACTTTGTGCTCTTCTACTGTTGTCTCCGCCTTTGCTGAATAACTCACATTCCCCAGTCACTGCATTGCCTCATATTATGTAGCATGAGCACAAGCAAAGGCCTGGCAGTGCATGAATAGGGTCAGTTAGATTTCAAACCTATCCCGATGAAAAGAGCCCTGGCTGCAGTTGGAGACACTGGAGCTGCTCCCAGCAGCTCCACAAAGGCTAGCTTTCAAAAAAGAAAGGAGATGAGGGAAGGGTTAGAGGGTTTTTTTTCTTTCTTTCTTTTACCTCATCTTCCATACAACCAGGGATAGAAGAGTTGTTGGAGAGTAGGAGAAAGGCGGAGTAGTGGGTAGACCTAAAGTATGAGTGCCAGAGAGAGGCACAAAGAGAAAGAGAATATTGGTATGTTGCTGGAAAGGAAGTGGAGAAAGGTGACATTAGAATCAGAAGAAAGAGAAGCGTTGAAGAGATACAGAGGTGCACTATTAGTGTGTTTCAATATGGCTGGACGAGCTGAGCGGTGAGCAATCATGACCACTCAAGCAATGCCGAGTGTTTTTCCACAGCACAGCATGGCAAAGGCTGAAGGAGCTGTTTGCCTTGATGACATGCTGGAGGTGTGCTGGTTTTCAGAAGATGCAGTAGAGCCTGTGTGCAGCTCATCCAACAGCTCACTGTCCACAGCAAACGTAAAAATGGGTCGTTGAGGAATAGCCCCGCTAACAACGCGCCGCTACCTCCGTGATAAACACAGTGCATTTCCTACAGCTGCTTCGTAATAATACAGATTAATACAGAAGCCGTGCACTGTGACCTGAGACGTGACAGGTTTGTTAACATTTACGCGAAACCACGTTCTTTCCCTAATAGAGTGCTTTTGTGGCCTAAACCTAACCACAGATGGGGGTCAGGATGTGTACAGTCCTGTCAACATGCTTTGTGTGCTTTTGTTCTGGGGTTGTTTTTTTTATTTGAGATAGGCACCTTGGTTCCAACTACGGAACATCTTAAGCTTCAATGATGCTTTAGTCAAGAGTGTTTCCAACTTTGAGGAAGGCTCATTTCTGTTCCGGTAAAACCAGGTGTGGAAGAAATGTGAATGCCCTGCACAGAACCCTGACCTCATGTAACCCCATCTAACACCTTTGGGATGAACTGGAACACCGACTGCGAGCCAGGCCTTGTTCCCAAACCTCATTACTGTAATGCTCTTGTGGCTGGAAGGGATCAAATCCCTGCAGTCAGGTTCTTAAATCTGGTGGAAAGCCTTTCCAAACGTGGTGGTCATTTAGCTGAATAATGTGAATAACAACTGTAATGACCAAGATTTTGGAATGAGATGTATTGTGCACTTTTGGCCGTGTGGTGCAAGTGAATCCCACACAGAGCAGAAGCTAGAGTATTTGTTAAAGAGAGCAAGAATAACAAAAGACATGGAGCGGGGAAGAAGAGGAGGACAGTGAGTAACAAAGAGGGGAGTTAAATGAGATGATGTGAGCGGCAGAGAGAAGAGGGTATCACAAGACAGAGAACGACAAGGAAGCATCCGAGGAAAAAAGAGGTGCACCGAGTGAAGTATTGGTTGAGAGTATTAGTAAAAATTAGGATATAGGAAATGAGGGGAAGAAAACAGGCACAGGAATTGAATAAAGGGTCCTAAAAGGAAAAAGGAAGGTCTGAAAGAGATGGAGAGATGGGAAGGAAAGAGGGGCGATTTGGTAAATGGAGCTGAAGAGACAGAAGGCGAGAAAGAGAGAGAGAGATGACAATAGCAAGTACAGGAAAAAAGGGGGGGGGGGTGACGACATATGAAAGGGAAGAAGAGGGAGGGAGAGAGAGAAATGGGAGGGTTGAGTGAGAGCGAGCGATGGGAGAGGCTCCACTGCTTGTCTGAGAAACCCTGCTGTAAAATGCCAGCTCACACAAAAGAACAGGTGTTTGGTGGTTTAAGGTTTCAGGCAGAGGGAGCTGATGGGATAACAGGGATGTTGACATTCACCGGCGACAAAGGAGGGCCTGTTCATGGCTGTTATGTTGTTTTAAGGGAAAATATGCATAAAAGATTAAGGCATTATGAGCAATACGATGATGACAGCTATGAAATGTTATTCCCGGGATATCTCGGGCTAGATCTTTATTACGCTGCTGACATGTAAGGCCATTGTGTAAGCACACAGAAAGCACACAAAGCCTAATTTGTGTCCTGTAAGTATTTTTCTTTATATATATACTGTATAAATACCAGCTCAAGCCCAAAAGTGCAGCCTCTGGTTCGAGATTAAGCTGTCTTTTAAAGGTATTGCTTTCTGTCTAGGTGATAACTGAATAATCTTGCGTCCAGAGGGTAATTCAATACCTTGAAGTACAGTCCTCCAGGGGAACAAATTACTGTTTTAAGTGTCACATGTTGACAGGTGAGAGGCCCGGCTTTCACAGCTCATTTGTTGCAGCTCTTTGTCAAATGTTATTGTCCATTTGCGAGCCGAGAGCACAGTGTGCTGCTGATGTGTGCAATAATGGTTGTTTGTGGAGCCCTTGCATAATGATGACGGTCATAGTGTTACAGTATGACTGTACATCAGTGGGTGGGGTTAAGTGCCTCCCTTGATGGGACAACGGCATTGATTTTAAGAGTTCAACACTCTTAGCTGCAAGCTCACGTTTTGCTTTTAACTTTTGCAAACTCACCACAGGCTCCATTACTGAGGTGAATATCATCCTCATCAAAAAACGAAATGCATCCATCCATTAATGAAGAAACTGGACTGCTGGATGTTTATTTTATTCTCCATAATGTCTTCAAGTTTTGTCTTTTTCCTTCCTGCCTTTATGTTTCCCTCACGTCTATTCGCAGTGACCTGAGACGGATCTTAATGTCAGCCAGATGAGAATATGAACTTTGCAATAGGACTGATGTCCTTCCAGGTAATGATAAATGCCACGTTGCATTATTTCCTATGTTCAGGTAACAGATTAGCTTGAAGTTGGACGATGCATCAGAGTCACAGTCAATTTAATTCCCCTTTACGAAACATGAAGAGATTTTCTTCAAAATGAGATTTGACAGATTACAGATGCACACTGTCTCCGCGTTACTGACACCTGTATGCATAAAGATAGATGACATTTTTCAAGTGACAGTTGATAGTCATCCACTATCATAGTGTTGTACCATATCTGTTTAATGAGACAAGATGTTGACTGTTCTGATATATAGTGTTTTGGAAAAGAGCTGACGGCTCGCACAGTTTCACAAAACAAAATAAGGGTGCTGCAAATATGTCTCTTTAATAAACACAAATCAATCAGTTCAAGATGAGATCGGTTTATACTGGTGTGAAGCACAGCCTTGTTCCGGTCACTCCCAAGACATCTTGGACTTTGTCCAGTTCCTGCCTATTTGAAAACATAAAAACTAGGTCGTTTTATTAACTTATACTTTCTCAATCGACAGAAAATTAACTGGCAACAATTCAGATAATTGTTAGATAGAGAGAGGCTTTCACTCATCGGGTGTTAGTCGAACTGGGCTTCCTACTTCCTTTTAGTGCTTTTAGTGTTTTTTTAATCTTTTCGCCATTTATCAATACTAGAAATGCAACTGTAGCAAGTAGCTCACTTTCACTATCCTCGTCCGATATTTTAAGATGCTACAAATTATTTCCAGCTACATAAAAAAAAAAAAGCGTGAAAAGCTGATAGAACGGAAGTACAGAGATGCGTTGCTATGGAAACGATACACCGTATCGTCTAGTCGCTTTGGTGTGAACTGGCAGCTTTCAGGGTGCTGCAGACCCGGCGCGTTGCAAGCAGTTGCAAGTTTCACACACTAGAACCTAACATGAAGGAACTCGCCTAGCAACATTAAAGCAACAAAGAACCCACAAAGGTTCACTCTGTAGGAGCCAGTACTCACAGAACATCTACAGTCTAGTCCTCAAATATAATCAATAATATCCAGAAAAACATGCTGTATCTCCTTATATTCAGGTCAATAAGGTAGCACAGTACAAGATTAATGGTTATTTTCGTTTTGAGCACGAGTTCATTAGTCTCTTCTCGACTTGGCTTCAAACCCCTTTGGACTTGATCTGGACTCAAACTTAACTTAGTCCTGACTTGGACTTGGCTAATGCGGTGATGTCTTCAGTCCTGGTGACGTTAGTAGGTGATACAGCCGGCTTACCCCGTGGACTTCAACCCTGCCGTTCTAACGTTCTACTGAATCATGTGGCCTGGCCTAGATACACCTGAAGTGTGACAGCCTGGGGCTCCTATTTTGTACCTTTCTCTTCCCTAACCATATTTCAGGCTAATTCTCACAAGGGCAAGATATGGCCCCCCCAGGCACAAGACAGCAAAGTGGTGTAGACGGAGGGTACCCAGCAGAGTCGGCTGTCAGGTGCAACAAATTAATGGCAAATCTAACCCGGAGCTGCTGCCAGGCAGGCAGGGGTGGCAGCTGTTCGATGAGAGACTCACTCTCGCTGCTGCGCACATTAATGTGGCATGGAAACTTGTTTCAGGCATCACTGAGACAATGTTTACGAGCTCTGATTTCTCCGGAAAGGTGAAGCATGGACGGAGGGGGAGCAGAGACCAGCTGTCGTTGAAGCCCAATGGATTTGAGTCAGCAAAGAGGCTTTGCTGTTAATGATTGCTCCCAAGGATGGCTTTCACACCACATACGGTGAAATCAATGGTTACGACATGTCAAGATGAAAATATCGCCTCTGAAGGCAGTTTTTAAAAAATATGACGTCCTGTTGAAAGAGGGAAAGACTCTACATGTTCATGCTTTTAGATTTTGAATTCAAATTGGGTTTGTTTGTTTTTTTATAACTGACTAAAATGCCTAACACTGCCAGGGTTTCCCCCTTAGCCCTGCCAGTCTTATTCCTGTGCCCTCTGACTTTCATTCATCCAGCCACAGTTTACAGAGACAAACCACCGAAGCAGTGAGCATTGTTGTCACAAGTTCACTGAGTTTGAAATCGTACCCAGGCGCCCGCCCCCTTCCTCTGTCCCTGAGCCACTGCCACTGAAATGTGTTTGTCAGATTGCTTCTGAAAGCCTGCACTGACCTGAGAACAACTTCCAAAAATTATAAATACCCCCACCCCCCCCAGTAGATACATGATGGGAAAGTGGCCCCCTCTTTCACACATCCAATCAAAGTCTTTAGAAAGATCAAAGGTGTCTCTGGACACTAATGCAAATCTCTAAAGATTAACACCGGATGAAACCACTGTGGAATTTTCAGCAACTCCGAGTTAAACCCTGAAACCGACTGACAAGAAAAAGAGAAGTCAATAGCAGCAACAGAGCCCGGCTTGAAATGATAGTGAACTAAATAGCCCCTTTACTTAATGCTGCTTCATGTTTCTAAGGCATTTAGCTGCAGTGTCATTCTGCATTTTCATTCATTCCATGTCTGCACCTCCTGAAACATTCCTCATTATCGGCGGTCCAACATTATTCCCTTTTTATGAACTACTGTATTATGTATAACTTATCGTACTTTTATAAAAAATCAGTCGTCACAATAAACATCACCTTATTGCTGCTCTTGTCAATCCAATAGTTTGCAATGAATAATAAAGAAGCAGAGCCACTGGACATAATGAGGTGCACCCGGTCAACATTGATTTTCAGATGGCACGAAACGAATGAAAAACCAATTGTAATTTCTCTACAGTTGCCGCTGCTATAATAGACTCTACTAAACATCAATTACGCTGTGTAACACACAAACTGTGACCATCAAGATCTAAAGTCACGTTACTGAGACGTTGATAGATAATCTACTGTAACAGGCAAGTTGTACTCTGCTTACATATTTTACAAACTTATGGTAGCAGTTTGATATTTTGGACATGTATTCCCTTTCTTACCAAGAGTCAGATCATGACTGTACTGCTGTACAACCGTTACTCCAATTTTTCTGACTTTCTTGTTCTTATGCGCCAAGAAATAGTCTGGTCCGGATTCAACTAATGAGATATAACGTGTTCATTTGTGAGCTTTAGAGGTGCTGGTAGGCGGATTTTGTAACCGTTTCCAGTCTGCTAAGCTAAGCTATCTGGCTGCTTGCGGTAGAGTCTTATTTGCCATGCAGTTTTGAGAGCGGTATTTAGAGAGAGCAAATGAGCGTATATCCCAAAATGTCTAATTATTCCCTGTTACAGATTCAAAATATGTGTTACGCATTCAGATCACGTCCGTTTTTGTGCACAGACCTCACGGTTCAAGTATCAGATTTGAATGAGCAAACATCATGAAATCACCAGGTGATAAAAGCCTGTTGTGCACACAGTTGGCGTGTCTTTGTTCTCCAGGAACAATCTTTTCCTTTTCCAAAGTAATGAATGTGGAGTTTGCTCTCATCTCTCATCTCTCATATCACACCTCTGCTTTGCAAGTGTCATTTCTAATTTTGTGTTCTTTTCTTTTGCCTTCTACAGGTGTCCGAATCCATTCAAGCCACAGCAGGATGTGACCTAGATACATGCGAAGACCAAATGGATTTCATGATTGCATGTGAGGCTTCCAAACAAATGATAGTAGCCCTCGATGCATCTATTGCTGATTGATTTCGCTTCAGAATGCTTTCAAAACAGCATTGAGCCATGTTTAAATGTGCCTGTTTGTGTCCTGACTGGTGCAATTTCCAAAGGGCCCGGGCGAGAGAGTTGTGCATTCGCTCATCCGTTAAGTTAACACTCAGTCGCGGGTCTGAACTGGTGCACCGGCTAAGTTACAAGTTGTGACAAGCTCAGATGGCTCCCTGACTCTCAGGCCACGGTATTTATTAAAGTCTATTCAGCTCTGTGTCTTGCGAAAATAAACAGAGTGCCAGGCTGCTGGGGAAAGTGCTGACAGAGAGCATTCTTTATCCAGGTTGGAATAGAATGGGACTGAGCCGTATAGCCCCTAGGATACCAAGCTGGCAGGGGGGAAGAGCGAAGCACTGCTAACTCTGCAGACAGAGTGGTCCGGCTACGTGAGGAGACCTTCTTCTTTCCAGTTGACTTCAGGTGTATTCATTTGCAGAGTGAAATGGCTGCGTTGCTGGAAAGAGAAAGAGCAAGAGGGACTGTGGGGGAGTTGGGGAGGGGGGTGAAAGGGAGAAAGATTACGAGATAGAAAAAGAGAGCTGAAGAGCACTGTGTTCTCCTGCCAAAGAGGGTAATGAGGAGAGGAGCTGCAGAGAGAGGAGAGTTACAGAGCCGTTCATTGACATGCTAAATGTCAAAGGTGAAGGAAAAATCTCTTGTTAAGCCGGTGGCTCGCCTTTTAAAGCGCAGTGGTGTAATGATGTGAACTCTTGCATCAAACTTCACTGCGGCTGCCTGCGCTCTGCCACGACTCGAGTAAATCCAAGAGGGAATATTGAGTACCAGGAAGACAGCTGACTGTCTTTAAAGACAAACAGTGAGTCCCTTCAGCTTTAAAGTTCACGAAAGAGCAACAGCAGATATTTACAAGATAACGCAAGGCAAAGGTACAGGCCTTCATATCACACACGCTGTCAAATCGATCGTCATGGTTAGCAAGCATGAGGGCATAAAGATCTTTGTTTCTTTACTTTTAAAGCTAGAATAATCAATGTATATCTTTTCTAAATGTATCCATTAACTACGTGGAAAAGGTGTGAACAAACCCAAAAATATTTATCACCAGTTTTCCGCGTCTCTCAGCTCACTGTTTTGGTTCAGTATCATGGCTCTCGTCAACCTCATTTCTAGCAACAGTGAAAGTCGCTAAAATTGACAAAAAACCCACCGTGCACTACCTGCCCAGCACCAAACAGCAGACAAAGTTAGCAACTAGCTTGTGTACACGGTGGAGCATTTAGCAGTTAAAGAGCCAGATATTTCCCTCAGGAGTTGGTGAGGGCTGACACAGAGCTTAAAATAGAGTGAATATTGGACTTACATTCGTCAGGTCACAAGAAACACGATTCCAAATAACTTCTAGTGTTCACCGTGTCGGTTTCTTGCCTATGTTAAGTGAAAAGCTTGCAGAAGCGTTCGATATAAAGGTTCCCTCGCGATCGCAATACAAAATGAATCCAGGCTACATTACACTTCCTACAAAACACATTTGCAAATGCAATCGGAGAAAGTGTTGGTTGTTATAAAGCACATGCAATGATGTCAGTTGTCCAAAATTGAGGAAATCCCTCTTACTATGCCTCCTCTCCTCCGTCCACTGAAGATTTTCAATACAGCAGGTCAAACTACGCTTGCGGCTGCTGCTTGGAGCAAACGCTTCTGCTGTATTTGCTTTGTTGTGTTCATTCTGGCATGTAGTACGTCACGCTTGGCGTCCGGCTGTTTGGGTCTGTGCTGAACACCAAACTGATGTACGCATTTCTTCACTCGCTTCACTGGCCGGGTTCCCTCGCATGGCAGATTTACCCAGCAAACATCTGCCTCGCCCTCCCTCAGAGTGCACGACAGTCAGCAAATGTGCTGCTTTGTCTGCAACGCACCTTAACATTCACTGTTGCTGGTGCAAATCCAAAACCGGAATCTAAATTAGGCGCTGGAATTGGAGCTTGGCCGCTGCTGGTTTCATTTACAAAATTATTAAATTGCCTTTGAGCATAAAATAAATCACTGTTGAGCTATTGTGTACAACACAACCATTTCACTAGAAACACTGACGTGTGAATAAGTTATTTGATTGGCTGGCAGGTTAGGTCTGTGCGTCTGGTGAGGATTATAGGCTGAGAGGAATGATTTACATGAAAGAATAATCAAGGACTTTGGATCTGGCTCAAATTGTCAGCACAGTAGTATCGAATGAACAATTTACAGAACTTTCTACATTTCAGCAAACTAAAAAGCATCCAATTTAGCTGGAATTAAATTTTAGATGAAACTGAGACGAGGATAGATGCTGCAGTGTGGGTCTTGTTGCACAGTGTGTGGGTGGAAGGCCCTAAAGGGAAGAGGGTTTACTCGAGGGAAACCAGAATCATCTGAATTCAATTTCAAGATCAGGGGGTGATGACCCCACTTTTAGGGAGAGCCTCAGGAGAAGGGCTTAGAGATTGGCTGCCCACACCCGACTTCCACCAGCTCTCCTCCCAACACACAAACACGTCCACACATGTGCATGTACAGTACACATCATCCTGTAGTATTTAAGGAGGGTTAATCACTTCCTGAGACCTTGGGCTGTGGGGCCGGCCTGGGCCACAGACCACATCTCTGTCTCTTCGTCTCAATGTATTTGGATTAGTCCTTGTCTATCTTTCTTCCTCTTTTTTTATTTCTTTACCCTCAAGCCTTGACCAGTCCTTTATATTTGATGTTTTGTAAAAACTAGAAACTTCAGCCAAAAGATAACGGCAGTGGCTGAATAAGGAAAGCATAGATAGGGAGTTAAATGATCCAGCCAGGCTCAATGCCCCACTGTATTCCTGTACTGTGCTGTCTCCATTCTCACTCTCCCTTTCCTCTTCGCCCCAGTGGCCTCCTGCGCTCAGGTTGTGAATACTGATGCAGGCTGTGTGGACATGATGGGAAATGTCAATTGGAGAGAACTGGCAAGCCTGCTCGTGGCAGCTGAGGCCGTTCCTCTGCAGAACTCACTGTTTGCACTGCCCTCAAGAGGTTCAGCGCCACGCTGCAGAGCAACGTCCAGCCACAAGAGCAAAGGTTACAGTCAGACAGGAACTGAATGACTTCCTTTTCAGATGAAAGAGAGAGGGCAAAAAAAGACTAGTAGGCGATGTGCAGTATTGGTTGTCTTCTCTGCCATTTTTGTGCCTAAGTCAAACTGGCAGATGACAAAATGTTAACGTGAATCTCTTTTTTTATTTTTTATTTTTTTATTTTTTTATTTTTTTATTTTTGTTTCCCGATGTAATGTTGTCCTGCCCAATAGGGACGTTGGATCAGAATATGCTTATATGCAACAGGGTGTCAAGCGGGTTGGCGGTTCGATCCCCAGCTCCCCGTGTCCTTGGGTAAAACACTGAACACAATGCAGATGATTTGGTCTGAATACAACTAAATCAGATGCCTAAGTTGGTGAATGAGACCAATCTGTAAAGTGCTTTGGGAACCATTAACACTGAAAATGTGAAGTCCATTTACCATTTAGAAAGGCAGCAACTAACAATATATTTTGTAGTTTAATTTGTTGCATTAATACTGAAATATGTGCTTTAATGTTGTTTATCTACCTTAAATCTTGTCTTTTGTTTTACAAACAACCTGTACAGGGACTGTGGACCAAAACTTGCCGTTTGACTCCTCTGGCACATTTAGGTCATAGTGATGTCAATGAATGTGCATTATCCCTGACAGGCAACAAAATAAAGCAAACAAACAAAGTAACATTTTGAATAACCAAATACATACAGAAATGAAAAAAATGAAATCATCATGTTTGAAGTTAAACTTTCTTCCGGCATTTCCATGTGCACGTCTTTATATTCACTGCAGTAAACAATCAAAACCAGGTCACAGTGCTACCACTTATTTAGGGTAATTGTAAAAGAGGAAGAGCCTCAGTTGCACTACCCCACATGTGCAGCTAAAGAAAATACAAAACCACAAACAAACACACTGCAAAAGGGCAAATGTATTTCATTGCAAAATTCCAAACATGAGCCTGTCACCGGCTGTATGGACTTGGGAATGATTGATGCTTATTCATTCATAAATCTTGAAAGGAAAGCATGCGCACACAACATATGGAAGTGTTTACCCTGAACCAGGTCCACATGGTAACATTATTATCCACGGCAGCATGACATGCTCAGAGCTGGGAGAGACACAAGGCTCCGGGTCTCTGTGCGCAACAGAAATCATTTTTTAGACATTGGTATCTGATGGAGGGCGAAGTACCAAGGACCACAGCTATCTCAAGAGTCCCTTCGCGTATGGAGGCAATTATATGAAATGGTGTTCTCCAGCAATTCCCCCAGTCAAAAAGAAATCACTGAAATGCTTATCCCAGTCTCCCTCCCTTCGTCCGTTCTCGTGCTATTATCCCAGGCATGCAGCAGTACACCGTCCTCGTCTGCGGAGCATCGTCTTAATCATTATTTCTTTCTCTGCAGCTGTGCCCAGCTGATGATTAAAGGCTCTCACAGTCTTATTTCAAATTTAAAGACAAAAAGTGCCCTTGTGGTGCTGAATATCTGCCGGGCTTTGACTTTCAAATACCTTTGTCTGCCACCGCCGAATTAATTATCATTTATTATTCATATCAAGTCTCCACAAGTTATCTTTTCCTTTTTCATTAGCTTAATTTCATTTTCATTAAACTGATAAACCTCGATTTGAGATGCTTATTTTTGGCGACGTCTGTGATGCTGAGTGTTTAGTGCTGTGGTGTCTTGCTTTGATTTTTTGATTTTGATGACATCACTTGTCAGTCAAACAGAGAGCGCCATGCATGATGTCTTTTTTTATTTGACATGATGTTGCTCTCTGGGGCGGCTGTGGCTGAGGGGGTAGTGCGGTTGTCCATTAACCCCAGGGTTGGTGGTTCGATCCCAGCTCCTGCTGTCTGCATGTTGAAGTGTCCCTGGGCAAGACACTGAACCCCAAGTTGCCCCCGGTGGAGGCCAGCATGGAAACTGTGTCCCCATCGGTGTATGGATGTGGTGTGAGTGTCCCCTAAATGTCTGTTTGTCTGCCCTGCGATTGACTGGCGACCAGTCCAGGGTGTTTCCCTGCCTCTCGCCCAGCCCCCCCCTGCGACCCTT